>OMNN01026504.1:0-10549 GCA_900302755.1 Chromis chromis
CTTAACAAAGGGAGATAAAGAAAAGAGAGTGAGAACGAAAGACAAAGCAAAAGGAAAAGAACAAGACTTTTTTTTCTTTCTAAGACCACATTTAAGGGAAGAAAATGAATTCTAATATTGTTGCATGCGCTCCTGCTACAACCACAGATGAAATAATTTTCATTTTCCTCTCTCTGCTCCTGTTACAACTACAGATTAAATTAATTCATTAAGTTGCTTTTGCTCAACTACAAACAGAACAACTCAGAGATAATACATAAATCCACTGCATAAAAGCAAACGTATTAACATTGTGTGGTTGTGACATTTACCTGATCACTGATATATTCAAAGTCCACTGAAACGCACCACACTACTCTCCATATTGGAAAGGAAAAGACAAAAAAAATGCTTTTTTTACCTACAAATACAAATATATAAGATAGTGGCAACTTCAGTGATGACTGCAATCAATGGTGTGAAGTAAATAAGTACATTTACTGAACTACTAAGTACAATTTGAGGTAGCTTGTGTTTTAGTCTATTTGAGTCTATCTATTTTATGCTACTTTACACTTCTGTCCCACTACTAAACTGAGGCAAATAGTGTTACTCCACTATGGTTATTTGATAACTTTAATTATTAGCTACTGTGTGTATTTGAGTTAATAATACAAAATATGATTAATAAAGTTCTTGCATTAAGGTAAAACTTTATTGATCCCTAGGAGGAAATTTACAACTACCCAGCAGTTAATAAAGTCACTAAAATCAGCTTCACCTTTACCAGCTACAGCATGAAAGTGATGAACACATGAATTCCTTGATAATTCTTTAATTTAATATATTAGTAACCATTGTTCTAAAACCATTCTGCATAATGTGTACTTTTACATTTGGTACTTTAAGCACATTCTGATGCTTAAGTAAATCTCCAAATGCAGCATTTGTACACTGTACAATTGGTGCTTTTACGTAAGTGCAAGATCTCAGTATTTCTTCCACCACCGACTGGAATACATGAATTATATTCTGCTGTGACTCTGGCTCTGCGGAACATCCGAGATATAATTAACCAGGGGGATTCCGCTGTGATAATACCTCTTGACAAGAGTTAGTACTTTTTATCGCCGGACAATTGCAGGTCATGTTTGATTTTTATCATTCAGCACCCCCTGATGAGGAGAATGAAAGCCAATTATTTTCAATCCAATTAGACATAAAGCTAAGCATTCAATCTAGACTAAAAAGACTAAATCCCTCTTAGCCAAAATATGCTGTGCGGGATGTTTTACGGTTAGATCTGATACTGTGTGAAAATTAGTGGTGCAGAGATGGGGAGATTCACAATGATGAGTTTTACTTTTAGAGCATTACAATTACTCTTATCTGCTATTTCCAATCAAGCAATTATAGAAACAGGTAATATTTGGACCACCAAGCTAAAAATCAACCAATTCACGGATTCCTTGAGGTTAAATTTCTTTAGGTGTACTGTGTTTCTGAGGGAGGGTGGGTTCTGTAATCTTGTTTCATTTTATATCTGGTTTCCAGTTGGCAAATAACCTTAAAGTTCAGAGGCAAATAAACCTCTTATCCAATGTTTATCTCACCTTGTTTTGTTTAATTAGCAAAGACAAAAAATAGCCATGTAGCAGCGTCTTATTTTTAGAACTGCCGTCACTTTCGCCACCACCGTCACTGGCAGTAATTAGCTGTAGCTAATAAACCAGAAATTCAGTGAGTGCATGCTGCCTGTACCGGCCAAAGATCATTTCTAGGTGAAAAGCCACATCACTGTATGACTGCGCTGTACAACTGCAAGTAGACTGTTTGTTTATGTAATTCAACAAAACCAGTTCAGTGGCAGATAATCTATAGAGGAATTATCTCTGTAATTGCATCACATCAGTAATCAAGAGAATCTTTTCATTTTTTATGTACTGAGTGGACCCCAGGAAGACTAGCTGTCGTCTAGGCGTCAGCTAATGGGGATCCTTTTAAATAAACAAACAAATAAACATCTCTGTGCATTTCCATATGTTAAGCTCATTAGCTCTGTTTGGTGAAGAAAATAGCTTGGAAGGTATACTGTGGTATACTGAACACAACCTGGATACACGTCTGTATCACTGCAGGGAAGTGGAAAATTCAACTGCTGAGAGTCAGCAAAAATGAGATTTTAGTGGGGTCAGTTCCATAACACCCAGCAAAACTTCAATGCATAGAATATATTTGCACTGAAACAAGAGTGGGATAGCAGCAACAGAGTCACAGCGAAGGAAACCTTGATTTGATTCCAGCATGTGAGGAAGCTGAAAATAGACGGTGGGACTTTCAAAGTCAGTGCTCTGAGTTCAGGAGGTTGACTGAGCATCCTTGCTTGACCCTATCATCATGGAGCAACCTTTGACGAAACCAAACCACCAAAACTCAGTCTTTCCATGTGAAAGACAGCAACTGCCCATCAATTAGACTGCAGCAAACCACTCATGAGGAGAAAAGATCCCTGGGACAACATGTGAGTCACATGTTCTGACGGAAAAAAACAAATGCCGCACACACACACACACATAGAACTTGCAATGTCATGACCAGATGTGTGTGTTTTTTTTGTATTAATAGCCATGAAATTTGACTTGCAGACATACTGACAGGCAGTGACAGAGGACCTCTGGGATATGAAGTGAAATTAAAAACAAACATTTACCATTCCTGCAGTGGTAATGAAATTGTCTTCTATAAGCAAGCATTTCTCATTTTTATGTTGGTTCTTCCTGTGCATATTTGCTGATGGTACAGTATGTATCTGTTTATGTATCAATGTTTCACTGTAGGGAGGGTGATATAATAATACAGCCAGTAAACAAGAATGGATCTCCACTCTGCAGTTTTTATGTAAAAAGCCCTACACTTCTCAGTTAGAGTCGTACTTTTTTCCATCCATAAGACCTTATTAGGACTTTTGTTGCGTTGCAGCACAGAGGCAGACAAAGCCTTGTCATCATGGCAGGTAGGGTGAAGAGCAGAGACAAATACCCACTGCCAGCCTGTAATTATGATTTTCACAGGCATCTCTTTTTGAACTGTAAGCTTCTCAATCTCTCCATCCCCCATCCTCTGTGCGCCGGCGATACAGCCACATCTCTGCACTTTCAAGTGTCTCTTTCTAGGTTGCGCGCTCTATCACACTTTCAACTTTTTCCTCTACCCATGCACTCTGCCGAATACAATTCTGCCGTCATTCCACCGGTCTCTATGAGGAGAGCACACGTTATCAAACAAGATGACCTGCTGTGAGAAAACTACGATAACACAGTATGGCAAAGATGAAAACGCGGATGAAGGAAGAGGAGGAGAATGAACAGGAAAAAAAACTAGAATGATGGACAGAATACAGGACAGCTCAGAGGTTACCGAGAGGGCATGTCATGAAGAAAAAAAAAGAGAACAAGGTAAAAGGAAACCACAGAGAGACAGAAAAGGGAAACTCATCATAGAGCAGCCACATAAGAGCTTGCATTGAAAAGAAATGCAACCTTTTTATCATCCTTTTGAACATGCGAACAGCAGAAATGTAGACCACGCACCAGAGAAACAGACTGAGCACATAAACAGTTAAATAATGCATTGATCAGAAGCCCTTTTGAGTCCCAGTCACTCGCATCGTTCCACCTCCTGTACTCTCATTATTTTCCTGCAGTACTGTACAAAATTAATAAAGGATTTCTGTCATGATTTGTCGTCAACTTAACATAACTACCATTCTGTATTCAGGCAAGCCCAGAAGACTAACAACAGCAAAATTGATTGGTGTCAATCAGCCACATAACTGATAATGGGAATGAATAGTTTATGAAGCAAAATGAGAATGAAAATTTAATAAAAAGCATCCTGCATTTCAATGTGCTTAGCCTGGGGGGAAGAATATTATACAATAGCATTAGTGTACAAGTAGACTTAGTATATCGTGGTGAAACAGCTTGCAGTTCCACAGAGATAACTGCATACATATGCTTGATTAAAACCAGATCACAAACTAACCAGGAAAAAGACTAAAAAACTAAATACTAAGTGATGAAATAAAATGAATATCCAATTTATAATTTCACAATTCAAGCTTTTAATGTCCATTAACCAAAACTTCTGCTCACTAACAAAATGAATTCGCACCATAAATTTTAATATTATGAAGAGCACTGATAACTGCAACTAGACTACAACCACAGACAAAGCATACTAAGTATATACAGTGACACACATTGCTCAGTCTTGTGTCACAACTGATTGCCTCATGCCATCTTCTGCATGGTAATTTTTGCTCTACCAGAAAAAAATCATATAAAACTAAATGACCATTTGGACAATAGTCTCTATCACAATCGCTCCTTCCCAGGTCTGCCGAAATGCAATGGATGTTTCCTTCAGCATGCGTTTTATTTTAGAGTTATTAAAAAAATATTTGTTGTGTCTCAACTACATGCATGAGAAACAAAAGCTTGCGATCAGATGTATGTGAAAATAACAAAGACATGCTGTTGACTGTCAGCAGTCAACAGCACCTACCTTGTCTTTGATGCAAGAATTGACTTTAGATGAAGCTTGTGTCACTGTGACCAATGATGCAGGGTGAAATAAAAATGCCACCCAATAAATTGACCTTTTTTTCCAAAACAGCATATATAGTTTATCAGTTAATACTCTATAAGTAAAGTACAGTGTATCTGTCAGTGTTTGAGATGAGGACTTGCCTCTGCGAGACAGGTTCAGCATCCGCTGCTGTATACATACTTGAGAATAACACAGCCGGAACCACTAGGGGGCGCAGTCCAAAACACTTGGATGGTGGTTCTTCTACGAGGAGTGCTCTCTGTCACTGCAGGGGGGCAGTTGGTCATAAACTGTGTTTCCTCTTCATCAATTATCTGTAAAACACGCACACACAGACACACAAAAAGATCAGTGATGAATATAAATGCCCTCAAACAAGATGTGCCTTAACAGCACTTGAAACATCTGCGTGTGATTTTGTTCATTAGGTGGTGGATCACTTCACATTAATTTCTTCTCTCATTGTCAGTTCAAGTGCTTATAAACACAATTAGCAGTTGAAACTGAGATTAATTTCACATTTTCAGGACACATGAATGTATTAGACAGAAATAAATCATGTTAGCCTTTACCCATTTGTGGTTATCGGCCATTTAAATTCTCACATGCATTGGTTTAATACATCAGTGAGTGAGTATAACTGTGTGTGTGTTAAAGTATTGGGTCTCATTGCGGTTTTAGGGACCCCTCTGAATAGTCACAAAATAAATGTGATGGGTAGCAGGATGAATGATGGGATACAGGAGGAGAAATAAACAATTCTGCTTCTGAAACATAACAACATTTTTATTTTATTTTTATTCTGCCAGTTTTCCTTTTTTCTTGTGATATACTGGATAGTTTTTCTGGTTTGGTTAAAATGAAACAATCTTAGAGGCTTAGGGGAAAAGCAGTCCTTGGTAGAAGTGCTCAAAACTCATAGATATACTACGTATATGTATCCTTTGACAGAGTCATAAGAAGACAGTGTTTTATTTTAAGAGGTCTCACTGGAATAAGTTTGGGAGCAACTGCACCAAAGTGAGAGAAATAGGATGGAATTGAAGTTGATATTTTCATTGTTTGAGTCATTGTAAAAATCTATCATTGTCATTGTGTTGAAGATACAGACGTGAGCTCCTGCGGACCTCACGGCACAGTTCAATAAAGATGGTTAAGGCATTTGACACCAAACAACAAAGTGATTAATCCAGTGACTGGGCGACACATTGTACTTTTCTTCCACTTTTTTATATTGTATGTCAGGCTGGTGAAGATAAGCTGTCATTCACCTTGAGCTGAAAGGCAGCTGTACTGAAACTTGGGCAATCCAATCCAAACACACTCTACCTTTGAGGATCAAAATTTTCCACTTATTTCCCAGCTTACAAAGCGTTGGATTAGTTAACATAATCCCTTGTTCACTGACAATAGAGTGAGGTGTTTCACTATGAGATTCGCCCTCCCATGACCAGCTATGGACGCTCCAGTGACACCATGTCTGTGAGTGACGGACCACTCAAGCCGTGCTCAGGGCCACGCCACTATTATCACTGCCAATCAACCTCTTCTCAGTCATTCTAGGTAAGTTTCTTTCCATGCTCATGCAAATAGGTAAAACACCTCACTCTTTTATCAAAGAACCTTGGATTATGTTGAGTAACAATGTTTTTTCTATAACCCTGCTCTGTGATTTAGTATGTGAAATATAGCCCACACCCATATTGCATTAGATCCAACTTAGTTGTGAAAATGCACTGGCTCGGGGAGAAGTCCTTAAGCTGGACCTGACATGTCTGCTTCCATTGTTGCATGCACAAGCGATGACCGTGAGACTTCCAGCCTGTAAAAGGGCACAAATGTGTGAGGTGTGAGACAACTCACTACCACACAAATATCCTGAACTGTCACTCCTCTGCTCACTGCCCAAAATGTGGCTCTGGAAACCTTCACACCTAAAAGATATGGCCTCCACAATCCAGTGGGACCAACTCTTGTAGGACAACAACTTGGCCCTGTGAAAAGTGGCCCAGGACACAAACAGCTGATCAGTTTTCCTGAATCTTGCTGTCATACCCACATACACCCCAGAGCCTGCACATGACTGCACATAAATTGTTAAGCCTCTGGTCCTACACTGTGGGACACCAGTATGATGTATATGATGATTGCCAATCGCAAACAGGAGTAGATGGACAAAATCTCACACTCACTTAGTTGTGGTTAAAGCCAAAGAAAGGCAGTCATAACTGAAAGAAATTTAATTCCCACCATCAATATGGGCGCAAAGGGTGGTGAAAGAAGGCAAATGGCAGAAACAGGGCCCTGATAAGTAGAGTTTGTGGCGTGAGCCCCTGTTTGTTGTTTCATCAACAAACCAAGTGACACCAATTTTCATATTGCAAGTAGCAAATAGACCTTAATTGTGGGAAAGCTTTTTTTTCCAGAAATTCCTGGAGGAAACAGAGCACATCCACTGACAAACACTGAAAAGACAGTGTGCCTTAAATTACACCATTTCGAAAACCAACCATTTACCGCTGTAGAGGGAATATATAGAGGAGGCAGGACTGCAGTATTCAAATTCCACTTTTCACAGGCCAAGCTCAGAGAACTACATGTGGTGTGAGACATGGTAAAGCGTAAAGCTGTATTTATGACCATTGGTGGGCCTGAACATCCACACTCTGCAGTCCACGTGGGCAATGGTTGTCTTCCTGCATGGCAAAGAGGTCTATAGCAATCTGGCCATATCTCGGCCAGATCTGTGCCACCGCCTAAAGGTGAAGTCTCCATTCTTTGAACAGTGGGTTTACAGCAGGCAACAAATCTGCTTCCCTCTTCAGAATCCCTGTCACACACATGAGCCTTAAGGGACATGAGCCTTGTGCTGCTCCACACAATCATTTCCCAGAGGTGGTTGATGTAAGCCACTACAGTGGAGTTGTCTGTCTTCACCAAGACGTGACACCCCTGGAGACGAGGCAGAACATGCCTCAGTACTAAGAACACCACCTGTAGCTCCAACACATGTATGTGACCATGAGCTAACCTCTGGGACCAAAAGCAATTCACTGCTTTGCCATCTTAACTGTGCCTCACCTTGTCAAGGATGAATCCACTTCATGGTTTCTCTGGATAACACTGTCACTGGGTCCCTCCATGAGCTCATTTCAAGGTGGTGCTATTTTCATAAGATGAAGATGAGGGAACATATGTAGTTATGCCAACCAGTGCTTTAAATCACTCATCCCCACTCAACTCCAAGTGCACAACAGATATAATTGTAGCCACAAGGCCAAGCAGGCAGAGACACAGTATCAATGATATGACTTTCCTCAGCTACAAAAGGACTTGCTAGGTCACACATTTTTTTCGTCCCTTCGTGGCCTGGGATCAGAGATTCCATGGATCTACTGTGGTAGCCTTGGGTTCTCCTCCTTAGACTGCCAATTGATCTGCTGTCCTGCCTTTATCCTTTGTGGCTTGGCCACACCTTGGTTAACCCTAACTGCCCCCAGGTCTGGCCACCACTGAGGGTTAGGTCTTTATCGTAAGTGGAAGTTAATGGCTTTCCATGATTCCTGATTGTCTCGCTAATTTTGTCTAAGGCTGGGCCAAAGATACCCTTAGTACAGTCTTTAGACTTCTGAGTGTCATCTAAGCCTGGCATGTTTAACATAGGGCCTTCTCGCCTGAGACTGCCAATGTGTCAGCATGAAGGTAGCACACTGACTGTGCTGCATATTTGTGCCATCTCTGGTAAACAGAAGTGGTGAAGCTATCTATGTTACTGGGCAGAGATATGCTTGAGGAAACTGAAATGGATCAGTGGTTAGGTTGAGAGTGATTGAAGCCACTGAGGCTCCACCACTAGGGATCTGATCAGTCCCAGCTCATTCATCCCTTAGATCTCCAGCCTAAAGCAATCCTTGGTGGGAAGCTTACTCATGAAAGGGCTTGACCAGTAATGGTTCATTTCTTTCATGCATGCAGAAACTCCTTGTAAAAACTGCTCTGCTGACAGCAGAGCTGGTGGGAGCCTCTTGGCAAACACCAAACACAAATGCTGGCCAAGCATCAAATACGCTCGCCTTAATGCATTCACCTGAGTTACACAAGTGCAAGCTACCTGAGCAAAAAGAAAACTTGTTAGCTGAGGGAACAGCTCATCTTGATGTGGTCACTGTTTTAAAATAACTGGGTCATTACTATGCACACTTCTTACAAAGAACTTACACAGCACGGTCCAGGTTGAAATCCGGAACTAAGTTTAGCGCTATGTTCTTTCATTGTATGCATGTGAACTGTTAAGCAGCTAGCTATACTAGCTTGGAAGTGCTGAAGGAACTAAAAGCAGTCTCTCATTGGAAGAAAGTGAGAGTAAGTGGGGAGGGGTCTGTTGACTGTGATAATATGAGGCATGCACAGCCCAAAGCTGGGCTGGACCGGTCTATCACTGACAGACATGGTGTCATTGGAGCGTCCAAGGATGGTCACATCAAGGTGATTCCCGTAGTGAATAGGAAACATAACATTAGCTGTAACATTTGCACCTGCTGATATACTCAACACTCTCATCAGTAGTTACTGAGAAAGCTAATAGTAAAATTGAATTCCTTTGATCATATCGTTGCATGATCATATCAGTGAATTTCCAGATGCCTAAACACGACAACCTTTTAAAAGGTCCCCAAGCTTGGCTTAGTTCACAATGAAGCGTCCAAATGCATCCTGCCCTCTCTACTTAGCTGCATACCTGAGATACTAAGGATCTCATTGATTTTAACTGGACAGAAAATTAGTTGAGTTGACTGCATGAGGGAGCACAGCCAGCAAGATAATATTCCCTGCCTGGAGACCAAGGATCTGTTTGATAGGAAGTGACATCAGGGCAGTAAAGACGGGGAACTTTCTCACTCCATAAAGCTGTCAGCAGAGAATTTCCTTTGTCATGCCATGTTATGAATGAGCTCCCTTTGAAAATGTGTGTGTGTTAGAGTCAGTTAGAGGCAGAGAGCGAGCAGGGGGGCCTGAGAGGTGTGTGTGTGTGTGCATGCAGTTCATGTATATGCAGCCTATCTTGGTCCAACAGATTATACCCCGACCCCCCTCCAGGTTCCCATGGTTTCTAGCAGGCATCCTGGGCTGACCTGACTAGACTACAACATATGTTAAACCAGCGAAGTCTCATGGGAATGCATTGACCACCGTCTGAAAAAGGAGCAACCAATTTGCTGCAAAGCGACCTATGATCTTCTCCTTCTAATCCCTAGTTTTCAAATCTTCTACCCAATATACCAACAATGGTTAGAAAAACAAAAAAACATGTGACAAATTAGTTGGAAAAGAAATGCAAGAATGCAAGTCTATGCAAGAATTTGTATATAAGAGTAAATGCTTGGCTCTACCCTAGCTGCTGGTCAGACCTTAAAGATTCAACATCAATGCAAAAGAACATGAAGACTTAAGAGAACTGAGTGCAAATGGCACAGTTTCCACACAAGTTAAGAGTCAAACCCCCCCCCCCCAGTATCAGATTATTCTGGTGATTTCACCCCTCGTAATGCCACATGGAAACATAACAATTTGCCTTTTCTTGTCCTATAATCTCACCCTGCTGAGAAGTAATGTCTCATCAGACATCGCCAGCATTCCCTGCTGGTTAACACTCTTGCCAAAAAACACACATACACACACCGTGGCAGCTGACCTCCCCTGTGAGCTCAATAAAAGTGCTTTTCATCAAGTCGGGAGCTGTCCTGAGACGGCTGAGATGGGGTACACCAGCAGATTTCAAATGAGCTGTATGTTAAATAAAGCCTGACGTCTTCTGTTGCAGCCTCTTTTCTCTTTCGTTTCTTTCAATGCCTGGAGGCTGGTCCACCCAGAGCTCGTTCAGAATGAAGGAATGGTGTGTGTGTGTGTGTGTGTGTGTGTGTGTGTGTGTGTGTGTGTGTGTCTTTGTATCCTGAGATTG
>OMNN01026511.1:0-11935 GCA_900302755.1 Chromis chromis
CAGTTTCTATTGTCACTTGCTACCAAAATGATGGAGCTGCTTTACAAGTTTGTATTTTTCTCTGGTCAGAAATAGAAAAACTGCACCTGCTATATAATATATTTATGTTGCTACTTGCTGTCCTGAGAATAACAGAGGAAAAAGATCAAAATCTGCTAGAACCAGATTAACAACACCCCCATCCACCCACCTACACTGAGTAATAATCCATACATGGCTTCAATTTGAAACTTTCACTAAGTGTTTCTATTTCCATCTCAGGATATATTTCTACAGTATGCATTAGTCTCACTGAGATGTGAACCTCGGGGCCACTAATGTCCCGCACACTAAGTTGTAATGATTTATCGTAGGCTCATTCATCTGCAGAATGGCCCCAGCCTACAGTTTTAGGCTACTGGAGGAGCAGCTTGGCACGTCTCCAACTCGCAATGTCAAAAGCCGGACGTGCGTTTCATGTCAATGGAGCAGGGCTTCAGCTCCTACTACAGTGTACTGTGCACTTAAGGTTTTATTAAATTTGCTATTCGCTGGCTGCTCTGCAACAATATCCATCTTCATGCTGAGTGTTACTGAGGCCGAACAGCTTATTTTCTCTAAGTGCGTTGAGATGCTTGCAGATCAGCTTGCTCTCAGACTTTTCTGTGTATCTCAAGATACTCACGCTGATTTGGAAAAAAAATGATGAAACATGAAAAACTGCACGGGAACAGATGGAAGATTTGTTTCTAGTTTTACAGGAAAAAAAAAACATTCTTGGAGCCTTGACCCTGTTCATTAGCAGAGTGGACTGTTTTTTTTTACAGTCAGGGAACTGGATCAATCCATTGTAGTGACTGTGCACTGTTAATTAATTAGTCAGTGCAAATTAGTCATGTTCTATTCCAAATTATGGCTAATGAAGGGTGAACAGAATGAGAGAAAATCATCTTAGCTCCACCAAAACACATTAAAACCTACATTTTCATCTCATTGACTACATCTGTAGAAATGCATTACAGTTAATGGGCATGAGTAGGTTTCTGTAGCAAACAGCCCATTCTATAATTTTGTATTTACTTCATTAAATCCAGTTTAATCACAAGAACTTTCCTTATTATATTTGGACTAAACAAACTTAGAACAATGGATAAAAGAAATTCTCCCAGTTTCATCCAAATCGGACTGCTTCACCAACAGGCTCATTAATAAGTGATATTTATCAATAACTCTCTAAACAAACATAGCTACCTGGATCTGATTACTGCTCGTCCAGTAGTCAGCCTCTCCCCTTGGCTCGTTTTCCTCGCAAAAAACTTGGACGACGGCGAAAAAAGCCACTAAAACAGGGAAAAGCAGGAACTTCATGGTGCTTTTATTTTGTTTTTGACGCGCTAAAATTCACTCAGACTGGCTTTTTGCTGGAGAAACGAGCGTCGACGACGGAAAAACTAGAAAAAAAGCAGAAAGTAAACCGAGGTGCGTTAGAGCCGGCGCGAGCTGGAGGTGTTCTGTGCGCGCGCTGCTGCTTCTCTCCTCACAGCTCAACAAGTTTAGTCCATAGCGCGTGCGTGTGTGCGTGCGTGCGTCAGGATGCTCGACTCCCGCCAGTTGTCCGCGCGCTCTGCCTCTGCACCAACTTCCCTCCCGTCCGCCCCGCGTGCGCTCCTATATAGCGGTGGGAGCTGTGTTGCTTGGTAACGCCATTACAGTAGTGTGATTACTCAGCCCCGTGTCACGAGTGCACAACAAGTGGGTCCACAAAGGAAGTTTTGTCTTCAGGAGCTGGACGCCGTGTGTGCGTCACCGGGCATCCGCACCGGTTTGGTTTTAATCATAAATATAGTGAATATAATGAATTACGGCACCTTGACTTGCTTTTAATCCGTTTTTAACTGAGTAGTTGTCTAATAAGTAATTAACGGGCCTATTATTTTAGACTCGGGAACTTAGGCAGTTCAGTGAGAGAGCTAATAAATGTTGCATTACACCCACTTGAGGATGAATTTAACTGCATATGTTGTAGTTTAATTAAGATTTTTTTGTTTTCCATTTTGCCTAAAAACTGATCACCACTCAGTTTACATCCATCTATAGCTGCTTGGATGTGGATCAAACAGTCTTAACATGCAACTACACAGAACTGTATAATTGTGACCAACTAAATGTTTGCAGGCTTGACGTTTAGGATTATACTAGACATGCAATGAATAATCAATCAGTTCGTCAACTGTTAAATTTATCACCAACTTTTTGATCATTGATTTACTGGTTTGAGTAAATTTTTTGAGAAAAAAGTCACAGTTTAAAAAAAAAAAAAAAAAAAAGATTTGTTGAAAATTCTATAGTTTCTTTCACTCTTTATTACAGTAAACTGAATCTCTTTGGGTTGTGGAGAAAACCAGACGTATGAGGACGTCATCTGGAGCTTTTGAGAGATATCGACATTTTTCACCATTTTGTGAGATTTTACAGACCAAAGGACTAATGAATTGATTCAGAAAATAATCAACCGATTAATCAACAATGAAAAATAATGAGTGAACCCAAGCCATTTTGAGGCATTATCAACATTTCAGTCACAATGTATCACTTTTTGGCAAGTGGAAAATGGCATTAAATGAGTTGAACTGGTCCTTTCAAGCTATTTGAACTGGTAAAGAAAATACTGATTGGTTCATGTGGGACACAGAGGAAGTAAAGTTATGTGGAGACATGAGGACAGTTGCTTTTGTGGACTAAAATCAGTTTTTGGCACGACACCGGAATGAGACACTCAAACAGGGAAGGTCTTCGCTTCTATGACGGTATTCTGACTGAAGATCAGGCCACATTCATTGAGTGATTTCGTCATACTCATCTTACAAACAGCTTTCTTGAGAGGACGCTGGTTCTCCCAAATGCAGATGTGATACAGATGCTCAGTCACGTAAGCTCAGGATGACGCACTTGGCTTTGCGTAGCTTTCACAGCCTTTTTCAAATCTATATTGCTTTTATTTTTGGCCTTAACTGTATCATTTTATCATTGGCTTTGGCGACTGCCCTATTTATATATTACATGTACATATACATATTTTTCGCTATGTTGGTAGAGCTCAGAGAAGACTATGCAAAGCTCTCATATCAAAGCCTAGATGAAAAGGAGAAGGACGTGTGACCCGAAGGTGCCACTGATTTCCATGAAAAAAGCTTTTTTTTAAAGAGTAGGCCGTTCTGGATGAATAGGGGGCTGCACTGCCTCACTAAGTTCAGCGTTCACTCACCTGATGAAGGGCTTGATTTGCACAAGTGCCTTTATTCCATTAACAATAAGTCCATGTTATTTACCCATGTGCTATTTGGCGAATGCAAATGTTTCCTCTGTGCTCACACAATCCAAGATGTCGCACCATTTTGCATGATCAGAAGTACATCTGCATTGATTGACTTGACCTTGATGTGTAGATTTTGTCGTTTTGAAACCACAGACGTGGTCAGATTTCTCATCAGGCACCCGTTTTGTTTTTTTTAGTAGGATCTATATGTAACATGAAGTAAAAAAAAATCCTGGTGAACTTTGTGGAGCAGGCACGGGGATCTGTGGATAGGTTTACAGTAATATTCATTACCTCTCTCCACCGAGTGGGGCCTCCGCGGTCATAGAGCCACTCCGGACTGAGATTTAATCATCCGCACAACTGTGACAGCTCATCCAATTAACAGACGGAAGGGGGAGGTGAGGAGAGAGAGCTGGAGAGAGAGGTGATGGAGCTGTTGGAACCATGGGAGGGAGTTACCACAGAGGGGGAGGATTAAGAAGGAATACGTAGGAGGTAAAGAGAGGGAGCCAGTGAAGTTGGGGCAGGCTGATAAACAGATATGCAGATTGCATGGAGAGATGTGGACAAATATGGCGTCTGTCCACTGAGACTGAGCAGCGTCTGCAGCTGTTACTGCCGCCTCGATCAGCTGGATGGCATAGCTAACTTTGATAAGGCGTCCAGCAACAAATGGGACTGCGACATGCTGATGTGATGCATGAATATATTAGAGCGTAAGTTGATTTTGTGCATGGAATGAATCCAAACCAGATCATTTGTTGGAAGGGACGACCGAGTCAAAGCAGCCCTGTGCCAATAGTTAATGCATGAGCAACTTGAATTAGAAAAATCCCTGCCGTAAACAGGGATCCTACCAAACATTCCATTTGTATTTTAATTAAAGTAGCCAAGAAGAGGCCTAATCAAACAGGAGTTGGTAAAATATTAACTATCTTATGATCTTCCATGAAACAATTTTTATTTTTTTTGGTTAAACAGCAAAACTTGCCTTGTATGTAACATAATATAAAACACTATCAGACGAGGAAAAAACGAATTAATCTTACTGTTATTGCACAGTCTGCTAATTAACGTGATGTAATTTATTAATGTTGTAATGATAGATGTTCCTGCTCTATGGCTTTATACAAACAAACTCTCTTAGATCCTCCCTCATTTTCATTCTTTTCTAATTAAAGATGCTGTGAAAATTTAAATGGGGCTGCCACATGTCAGCTTTCTCTATGTGTATATCACCCTCAGCAGATATTTCTCAACAGGAGCTTATGCAGTTTCGATTTTTCAGCGTGAGACTATGATGGCAGCGACAGATGTGAGCTGAAACAAGAGCTTTCGCTGATATCCAAGACCTGCTGCATACAAAGTTTTAACATGGACAAAACTGTCTCCAAATGCGAGCCGAATGAACATTTTCAGTACCTTCCAAATTGTATTCACATTTCAAAAATGATTCATAAGATCCCTGTCAGATCTGCCATCTCGATAGTTAAGCCTTAGCCAGTAACAGGGCCGGCCCTTCCAATAGGCAGTATAGGCAAATGCTAAGGGTGCCGTAGCCTCCAGGGGGCGCCAAAATTTGGGAAAATAATGGGGTGCCCCCGGGAGGCCACGGCGCCCCAGGAGGCACCCCAAAATTGCGATTATATTGTGCCAGGGGGCGTCACAAAACTGGTAAAGTATTCGCATTTAATGTTTTTAAATTGAACAGAGCTGCAGGGTAGTTTGAAATTGGAGTCAGAAGTAAAGGTTTCTTAGAACATCTACCAGAATAAGTTTTTTTTTTTTTTTTTTTTAAGTGTTGACACCAAGTAACACCCCAGAGACCATACATACAAATGTAGACCAGTGGCAGGTAGCCATAAACCCCGCTACACTCCACACTCATGGTGCTGACAACATAAATAACCCTGAACTCCCATAATGCATTGCAGCACAACAGTCCAATACTTGCTACCGCCTCTGCGATCGCTACAATATTAAAACTAGTTATTACTATTAACTCTTAAAATGAAAAAGCTCACATTGATTCAAATGTAGAGCGATGGCCAATTATTATTATTATAAAACAATGCTATTTGATTTCTTATTGTAGCGATCACAGAGCCAATCACAGGACTGAACTGTCGTGCTGCAATACACCATGGGAGTTCAGGGTTATGAATGTTTTTGGTACCCTGAGTGACAAGAGTAGCGGGGTTGATGACTACCTGCTGTTTATTATTGAACTGGGTGTGTTGAAGTGTAAAGTGTGTAAAGCACTTCACGGTACAATAAAGACTGTCTAACTCAAGTGTTTATCATCCATGCCATATGCTACAGCATGTGAATCGCTGACATTGGGGGGCGCCATACAAAATCTCGCCTAGGGAACCACATTGAACAGGGCCGGCTCTGGCCACTAACACTACTTTGTTACCAAAAGAAAACTTTGTTATGAAAACCAGTTCCAGTTACTTGAGGTACTTGTACTTTACTTGAGTATTTCCTTTTTAATTTAGCATCAGAAAATACTTTTAATATATATTCAACACTTGGTAAGAATAAACCAATGGTTCCTGACTTTTGTGGCTTCCACTAAAGACTCATTTCCTATCTAAACTTCTCTCATGGTTCAAATAAAATAACTGCTTGAGGCTGTTGTCCGATTTTTAAAGCAAACATTGTAGAAAAGTAGATATAAATTTGTGTAGCAGAACTTTTCTTCTTCCTATTTGTTCTTCCTTTCATCTCCCATAAATCATCTCATGATCCGTCCATTTAATTTTGGGACTCTTGACGGGAACCGCTGGACTAAAATACTTAATAACATGCTGCTTACACACTGATAAATCATCATCAATAATGTCATATAGAATAATTTATCAGCTACAGAGACATTTTGCTGCAGAATGCGTGATGCTTGATCCTCTAAGTATAGTTTGATGATAATATTTCTGTACTTAAATAAGACTTTTTACTTTTACGGAGAATTGTGTTGTAATGAGTTCATTGTTGTACTCTACGCCACTCTGAGAAACCAGTGTTCAGTGTGGGTATATTATAAAGAACCTTGCAAAGTTACAGAATTTTTCTTTCATTGTACAGATTTTCTCCACTTTTTTGAAATACGTGAAAAAATCTACAAAAATACACTATGAGGGTCCAGACTTCCTCCCCTCACAGACATTCATGCTGGCCGACTCCTCAGGAGAGCCAGCTGCATCATCAAGGACACCACACACCCTGGACAGTACCTGTTCTCCCCCCTCCCCTCTGGAAAGAGATACTGGACAATAAAAACTCACACAAACAGACTGAAAAACAGCTTTTCCCCCCAGGCTGTCAAAGCTGTGTCACCCCCTCCCCTCCCACCTACTAGTCTGCCAGTCTCAGCTGGAGAGTTACACCCTCACATCCTGCCATACCCACTCTAGCATGTTTGTACAATTCTTGATCTTTGCACTATGTAAATAACTGTATATAACTGTCATAATATCCCTAAATATCATCTGTAGTGTGTACATATCCATCCCAATACTTACTTAATTTTTTTATTGGAAACTGAATTTTGATTATTTTTTTTTTTTTTTACAAGATCTCTTTCAGTATCAAACCTGATTATATTTAATAAAACTTCATGTGACCATATTAGTTGTACCCTCCATTAAACATTAAAAAGCCAAAACACGGGCCGCCGTTTAGCTCACTGAGTTAAGGCAATACCACGTGGGCTCAGTCCCTTTGCAGCGGTCATGAGTTCGAGTACGGCTCAAGACCCTTTGCTGCGTGTCACTCTCCTGTCTACTTTCACCCTGTCTCTCTACGAGTAAAACGGAAAAACTCTCCCCCAAAAAGTACATTTAAAAAAAATAAAAAAGCCAAAGCACACACACAAACAAACACACATTATGTAAAATTAAGGCTAGAAACTGTACATTGATTATGAAAAAAGACTGTTATTTATGAAATGACTATGACCGGTTATTCTACATTAGATTTTAGCGCCCAGGTGCTGAAATATTTCAGCTGGAATATTACTTGTTACTATGCCCAACTAAATGCCCAATGGTGATTTTCATCAGTACAAAAATACAATAATAAATTGGACATTGTGTCCTGCTGATTGAAACACCAACCATATAGAGTGCTGTCACTGCAGTGTTCCTGCATTGCTTCTGATTGGGTCTGTTTGCTGTGTCTCACTTGGTATTTCTCTCTCTTCCATGTGCCGGTCACCTTGGAATAAAAGCAAAAATGCCATGACCAACGTTGGCATCCGGCTTTGCTTCTGAGAGAGGACGGTTATTATCTGCACTGAAACAAGAGGTCGCCTGCAGGGCTTAAAAAGCAGCTCCTGCACAGCATGCCACTTTTATCTCGGATAAAATATTCACATGTGACTGCTGTCCATTTTCTTTATGAAAATACACATTCATGTGATTTCCTTTAATGTACTCATATTAAGCTTTCATATGGAAATAAGAAAATACAGTCATTTCATTTACTGTTTTACTAACTCTAGTGTCATTTGTTATCTGGAGGGAGTGGATTCATTTCTGTTTAGTCAGAAATGTGTGTATTCATCTGCAGGTACAGTAGCATTAACACACAGCATTATGACCTGACTAATTAAATAGACACTTCTGTAATCGATCCACACCTGCATAAACTCAAAAATCCACACATTTATTTAAGTCCACATGCAGACTTTGCATGCACTAGAAAATACAATGTGTGTATGCACTGTGCTCCACATGCTTGGCCCTATTCTCGTCAAACATTTGCATATGCTGTTTAATGTTTTGGAATTTTTAATATTGTTCAGCCAAATACGATAAACTATTAAGCCCTTTTTGTTGGTATCAGTAGGTCACCACCATGTTTTTAAGTGCACACACTAGTCTGCATCATCAGATATTATGTACAGTATACAACAGAAGGGAATACAACCCTGTGCAATATCATTTTAATGTCAAATGATTCATAATTATATTCCCTCTCAATAACTGTATTATTATTTTTTTGTTTCAATATAGTAGTATTTCCTCATATGGATGGTCAAAAACAAATACTTTAGAAAGGCTGCATTTAAAATACAGGTCCCAAAGTGGAAACTTGATGCAACAAAACTGAATACATCTGTGGTCACTGAAACAAAATTGAGTATATCTGTGATTTCCAAATCAGAATAATTGTATAATGATGTTTATGGTAAATGACATGTGAACACCAGAACCTATGGGCTGTATCTATCTGCATGTCTGCATCATGTGCAATCCAAATATTAATAAATGTGATAGTGAGACTTCCAAAGATGGAAATGGATACACGAAGATTAGTGACAAACTGAAAATCATTCAGTTTCAGCAGTAATCAGGACGCATAGAATGAACCATAGTACCACTAATCAGAGCGGCAATGGTTGTCTTTTTAAACAATCAAGCTCTGACAGGCAGATGTTTCAGACTTGGTACAGGGGTTACAGTTTGTGTGACAGCTCAGATAGGGAAAGGGACATTGGATAACATGAACCTCTATGGACGGCATCTATGAAAAAGATGCTCTTTGGCACTAAACTGCAAAAAAAGAAAACTTTTATTAAAGAATATTAACAGAAGCCTGATGAATGTTATGGGGCACATTCTTTTCCATTAGTTTGGACTGCCAAACAAAGATTGTTGGGGAGATGATATTTATAGATAACACCATGAATGTATACCAAAACACTGACTCACAAGATGACTCCCAGTCTGCAGAAGCGTGCATGATAATGATACGAAGCACACTGCCAAAATCAAAGAGTTTCTAAAGAACGAAAAAGTGAAAACCATTACCATAAATTCAACAGAACACCTAAAGAAAAAGGTAGAGCAACACAACCCCTCCAGCAAAGAGCAGCTGAAAACAAATCTCAGTAATGAGTGTACTAAGGAGTGTAAAAACAACGATCCAGCTTACATTAACAGTGCAACTTTTCTTGCCTTCCCTCATTTGTTCCTCAATTGAGGGAGCATAACTGCACCAAACAGAACAAATATTTGATTATGTAGTCATTTGTTCTCTTTGATTCAGTCCAAAGAGCCCCGCGAAGGCTCCCAGTCAAAGAGACCAAAAATTATTATTTGTACCACTTAGAGGACTTGAATGAAACCTCCAACTAAGGGAAAACTATTGCTCTGTTAATAAAGTAGCCTTGCTTTTATTTACAATCTCATGTGTATTCATGCAGGTCAGTGTGCTGACCGCTTGTACTAATGCATTTTGCTGCTACTTTTCATGCATTTAAATTTCAGCACAAAGCACTGTACGTAGATTCCAAGCAAGGGGTACTTATTGCATTGAGTGTGATTTATTGCTCACTAAAACTACCTCAAAGTCTCAGTGGGCAGATATTATTGTCTCATATTTTATAGGTTTGCTGTGCATGTTCAGTTCCAAAATCATGTGCTGCATTTTACAATCATTAAAATGACCAGGCACATTTTGGTGTTGCACAGTATAATCAGTCTCCTGCTGTCGGCTGCTCAGGACTTTGATTAAAACAGCTAGTGAAGTGCTTTACTCCTGTGGTTCGCACACTGGGTTCCAGGGGTCACCAGAGGCCACTAATAAGCCTCCCTGTATAAGATCAATTATATTTCACCACTATTTAATTTCCTTGATGTTTGATTGAATTCCATCCCAAGGAACACATATATCAGATAAATGTCAGGTATGAACTGGTCCAGGAGTATGAAGTGAGGACGTGTTTGGTTTACTGGACTGGACTGATCAAATTTGTACCCTGCTATTGGTGGTGCTAAAGTTGGTCAGTCTTTGTCCACATATCTAGACAACTGCTGGCCAGACTTCCATGAAGCACAATGGACCCTGGGCGCTTGTTCGTTATATATCTGGTGACCCACTGGCTAAAAGGGCCCTTTGTTCTGAAATATCATACCCATAAAGCACAAGGTGAGAGTATAGCTGAAATATGAAAGTAAAACTGACAAATGAGAGCTAAGTTGACAATATGAAATTGACCTATGGAAAACCTATCCAATCTCAATGTTTACATGTCTGTTTTCAGAATGATCCAAAACGGACCGAGGGCAGTCAGTTCCTTTCCATGAGAATAATTACAACAATGAGCCAAAACCATAGACTATATTTAAAAGATGGATGCAGCCAAAGTGATGTCATTGGGTTGTTTAGTACTTGAAGCATTGAGTTTGAAGTTTGGTTGTTGCCAAACCAAATGTAATGGACGATCCTGATCTGTTTTAGAACTCAAGGACACAACATATGATCCAGTAATTTTCTGTGAAGAACAGGATAGCCCTGCCTTAAAACATACCCATTTTACTCTAAATGGGACTGTAATTTACAAAATTTACATCATGCTGTATTTAAAAAGTCTTGAAACTAGCGTTTGAGTCCATATATTCAGAAGTAAGTTGTTTACTGAGGTAACAGATCAAGGTAGAACTGTAATTGGACTTCTTTTTGCAACCAGAGGAGTCACCCACTGCTCACCATTTATATAGAATGCAGATTTAAGGCACTTCTGTGTTGGCTTCACTTTTCAGACCCAGACGCTACTTTAATCTTTTGTATACAGTCTGTGGCCAAAACATCAGGACCACTCATATACTGTTTATAAAGATGAGCATCTGTGACATCACCCACAGCATTCCTGAAAAGCTATTTTGAAGCTCAGTGTGGTGCCTGCAGCCGTCACAATCTTGGCACTGCCTGACTCTGTACAGTTGTCATGAATGGGAATATTTGCAAAAGAGACCAAACCATTTGTTGTAGCAGGCTGTAAACATGTTTATTTCTGTTGTAAAGTTGGACATTTTAACATGGGGGTCTATGGGGACTGACTCGCTCTTAGAGCCGGCTTCAAGTGGACAATTGAGGAACTGCATATTTAGTTCTACATTGGCTTAATTTTTCAACGTCAACAATTTCTACATGGGACCATTCACAAATGAGATAAATCATTATGGCCAGAGACCTGGGTCATAGCACTTCCAAAACAGCAGGGCTTGTGTGCTGCTCCTGGTCAGCAGTGGTGAATATCTACAGTGTTTCAATGAAGGACAAACCCAGAACAGGGCATCAGAATCTGCCAGATACCACTGGGCACCTTCTGAGGTCTTGTAGAGTCCATGACTTGGAAGGTCAGAACTGCCTCAGGGTCCGTCAGTTTTCCTACTATTTATTTTTTATTTTTTATCTTTTACAAAAACACTTGTTAGATGCTGTCTCACTAGTTTCTAATTCTACTCTTGAGAAATGAGCCTGTGATCAACTTCAGATTCTGACCAAAACCTGCTCTTTGTCTTTGTGGCTGGGTTGCTTTCTGTGCTGACACTTTGGTTGCATGAACAATGCTGTGACCTTCTGATGGAGTTGGTCCCCTGGGCTCCATCTAGATAATGGATACTCACTTGTGGGCGGGTGGCTGATGTGAAAGGAATATTGATAACTGACTGTCTGAGATAAAGAGGAAACTAGCTTCACCATACACACCGATGTTGGATTTGCTGCACAGGGCACATATCAGGTAGCAGTTTTTCGTTGAATGTGACTTCAACAGGCAAACAACTTATATCTTATTTTAAAACCAAGACTAGTAAAAGGTGGTGAGAGGGGAAAAACTGAGGAGTG
>OMNN01026512.1:0-13830 GCA_900302755.1 Chromis chromis
CCCTTTATACTTAAAAACTTATTGAAAGAGATGCTTTAACTCTTCAGCAGTTACTACAAATAAGCATGTTCTCACACTTTAACTTTCTGCACAGAATCCAGCTGTGACTTTGGTCTTAAAGGCCAAGTTTACTCCGAGTGAAACACAAAGCAGAGAATCCATTTTGATCCTATCAAAGAGTTTCCTTAATACTACTTTATTCTACACGTCTCATTTAAAAATCCAAAATGATCTGTTCTAACCAGATTCTGTAATAACAACTACCGTAACCCAGCTGCAAACAAGTCATATGGCAAAAATATGTGAACAATATATTCAGCTGAACTGCAGGCAGTGTTTTCACAGAGCAGAGAGGACACAAGGTTGGAAACAAATAGTAAAATATCTATAGTATGTGGAGTCACCATGTTTTTTCTCAGTGTTGGAAAAATGTTGGAAAATTTTTGTCATCAAAGAAATTCAACTTTTGTTTTTTTTCTTTTCTTTTTGTTTTCTGTCATTCTAACTGTGTCATTCTGCACAGAAGACATTTCTGAGTTCTCTCTCCTTCTTCATGGTTGTTCTGTTTCCATAAAGGGGCAGGACTTTATATTGCAGTGAAAAATGAGCCCTGGTGAGGGAAAAAAGACAGAAACTGCTTGGAGTTCTGAAGTTTAATTATATTAATGTGAAGCATCAGAATCGGTAAATGTTGATTAGCAGCTCTGAGGTGACCGTGTGAAGAGCAAAAAGTGAACAGTGAGGCTGATTCTAAGGAGACTTTAGAGACGAATTATATTTGCATACTCATAGATTTGGGATTTGAATGAGTAGATGTAATTTAACTATGTTTTAACAAGAGCGTTTGGCAGTTTTTTGGTGAAGGATACACATCAGTACATCTGTGATCATTGACAGTGTCTGAAACAGGTTAATATTGAAATTATTCAATGGTAACACAGTGATCATTCTAATTATTTTCCTCCGAGGGCTAATTTTCAAGTGCTGAGGTCACACACATTATAAAAAGTAATTAAAGCTTCAGAAACAGCAGAACCTGCAGCCAGCTGAGGGTCAGAATTTCAAAAACAAGAGGTCGCGAATAAAGAATAATAACTTTGATCTTGTGGCATAACTGCAGTGATCCTTTAAATATGCTCATGAATGCGTTCACAGAATGAAACTCTTTTGAACCGACACTTTTTTCGTTTATAAAAAAAAATCCATCCCTGCCGCCTCCCTCCAAAGGTTACTTCTAACAAAGGCCGACTCCACCTCGGCGAAGGATCGGACCAATTAACATCCAAACACGTTGGCAGCTCTGCAGAATCGCTTGTCATGTTCCTCACACATGAACCTCGAATCTTTCGCTCAGCACTCCCGATAAATCAGCCATTAAACACCATGCAGTGCTTTTAATAGTGTAGGCGATTCATTTAAAACACCTTCATGTTGGACAAAAATGTGAAATTAAATGTCAGTCCTTCTCCATCTCCAGTCAGGGAGCAGAGCCAGCAGCTCGGGCCCAGATAAATGTTACGGAAAAATATTCCACCCTTGGATACTCTTAAACTGTTATATATCATCAATCTGCAATATTCAATACGTTCCCAGAGTTATTACGTGACAGAATGTGGTAATTTACCTTTTTGCTGTACTCACCCGGCCTCACCTATTTCCACTTCAGTTAATGGTTTTTAGTGTTTCCTGGAATAACTTTCGATGACTGCCAGAGAGGAGGCTGCGACCTCGCTGCATTAAGCTACATGATCTCTTTAAGTTATTCTATTGATATATGTTCTTAAATGTTCACACGAGTGGTGGGACAATATTTTTTCTCTCCACCTAACTGTCATATTAACACAGCGTTGACAACATCAGCGTTCTTGTTCGACTCTGCATAACCTAAGATGAGATGAGATGAGATAAAACTTTATTAAACCCAAAGGTAATTCTTGCATGTGTAATCATTTAGCACCAGTGCAAAGGGTGAATGAAGAAAGATGCTGTTTTTTTTTTATCAACAAAACTCGCTCATGACTGTTGTACCAGAGTGTTGTGGTGAAAATGGAGCTGAGGTGGAAGGTTAAGCTCTTGATCAAGCCGTGGCATAAAATTATGTTCCTTTATACCTAAAATTAGGTTGGGAAGCAGGAGGGGAGGATGGACGATTAAACAGACTTCCAACCAGAAGACAAGGATTCGCTTCCTATGATGGACATACACTGATCAGCCACAACATTATGACCACTGACAGGTGGTCTATGTGGTGTTCTGCTGGAAAACCTTGGATTTTGCCATTCGTGTTGATGAGACTTGGACACCCAAATAAACACTGTCCCAGAACAAGCACACTCCCTCATGCAAATGGAAATCCCAAATGTCACTGGCCTACCCCCGTAGGAAAATGCACCCCACCACATGGAAAAAACATCAAACAATCAGGAACATCTTGAGGAACATGACAATGGCCCAAGATGTTGATTTGACCTCCAAACTTCCTAGACCCCATTCTGATCAAGCATCAACAGGATGCAGTGGAACAAGTTGGATTGACAGAGGCCCCACTGCACAAGCCAGAGTACCCAAAGGATCCACTGCCCTGGTCCTGGTGTCAGACCCCATAGGACACCCTGAGAGGTCCTCTTGTCCATGTCCAATGGTTCAGAGCATTTTTGACCACATAAGGGGGACCAACACAATATTAGGCAGGTGGTCATAATGTTATGCCTGATCGATGTAGGTTTTGTATTCTGTCATCATTACTTTTATTTAGCACTCGCTTCCTGGTTTGGTTTATGCATCATCACTACATGGTTAGATTTATGAAAATATCACACTTTGTTTAATGTTAGAAGCCTGGTTAAGGTTAGACACCAAACCTACTTGGTTAGGGTTAGAAAAATGTCACAGTTTGGGTGAAAATACAACCCTTTATCTCCATGTTTGAAGCTTTTCCTCCCTTTTCTGGGTTACCAGGAAGTCCCCCCCCATCTAATATATGATTGGTTGGCTGAAAAGGAACAACAGTTCTAACAGACTTTGGCAAAACAGCGTTCTCCTATCATGCACCATAGTCATGGAATAATCTTTAAAAAAAACTCTTAAAATAAAAACATTCATATCCATTAATGAGTTAAGAGTATCATAAAGAATGCAGAGAAAGAGGAGTGTCCTGTTTTACTGTTTATTGTTTATTTGTGTATCATGTATCTATTTTATATAGCTTTTGATTTTGTATGGCTGCTACCTTGACCAAGTCTCCCTTGTAAAAGAGGCTCAGTGGGACTTCCTGGTTAAATATAGGTAAATAAATAAATAAATAAAAAACAGTAAAGCAATAACATACATGGAAAGATATTTTATTAGAGACGTGTATGTGATAAACAACCGTAATCCAACAGAAAATACGTTCCACTCAAAACAAAATTGAGGATGCAATTTAGTACTACAGGGATGTAATTTTGTGGAGACCGCGTTGGCTTTGGATAGTGACAAAAAGAATGAGATAGAAGCAGCCAAAATGAGTTTCCTCAGTGAGCCAGCTGATTAGGATGCGTCCTGGGCAACTTCCTTTGGAGATTTTTTTGGGTGCATCCAGCTGGGAGGAAACCCAGAACTCTCTGGAGGGATTATATATCTCATCTGGCCCCGGAACGCCTCAGGATCCGCCAGCAGCCACCACGACCCAACACAAAGATAGATGCAATCACTCATCCTGCACTTTGGGCCGCATACATTTATCAAGTTGATGGTGCAGCATTTGCAGCTTATTAAATCATTTGAACCTGGTTCTTTTATACACACCTGCATGCAGTTGCACATATTCATATAATTTCTCAGCACAAGAACTATTGAGGAATATAACTCGGATAAGTTAGCTGCTGTTTTTAGATGATCTGCCATGTTGGTTGTTGAGCTGGAGCTGTGATACACAAACTGCTGTTTGCAAAGTTAACACTACAGTTTTTATTCATCTATTTGAACAAAATGAAACACTGATGACTTCTTTGACATCAGTTAGCTTGGAGCCGACTGAGTAAACTTAAATTGGCTGGGCCAATTCATGTGGTGTTCACAGGTCATCTGGTCCTCCTGCTGCAAAAATAATGGATTAATTCTGCAAGTCTGTTGATGTAGAGATTTTTTCCTCATGAAAATAACACTAGCATTTGTCTGACCAATGAGAATTTGGTTGGATAAGTACATATCCACCAATGAATCACCCAGTTGACCTGGACAGTGCAGTGCAAAAGTCCTGTTGGCTTTCCAGGGAAAATATTCTCAGTTTTGAGCTGCAAAAGGAGGTGAGGCTCTCTGCTAGTGGCAATGAATCCTCATAGCCTTCCTAGGTTCACACCTTGTGCTGATTTAATGATCTAAATGCAGGACTTCAGTGTACAAATCCATCGTCTTCACCCCCACTGACAAAACTGAGGCATGAATCAGAAAACTGGTTGTGGTTCATCTGGACACTGATATCATTGATGCTTTCCCATTATTAGACCACTTTGTAGAGCCAGAGCAATGAATCAAAAGCTGACTTGAAGGTGGTTGTTGGGTTTCATCTCAGTGCAGTTTCCTGTTTTGAAAATCTGACAACGTCTGGTACAGACGAGTGGATTAGGAGTCCTTTTGCAGTGACAAAGTTGGCAGCAGTGCCAATTGAATTGGAGGAGTCATTGATTGATGTCGTGGCTGATATGGCTCTGCAGCGGAGGTTCACGGGGAAGCCAGTGGCTGAATTTTGGATATCAGGGATGTGTACTGTGAATACCAAAGACCACATTGAAAAATCATCTCCCATTCCTTCTGACTCTGTGAGGCTTTTCAGCACGGGAGAAAATTGAAAAACAAGGTTGAAGGTAGTTTGCAGCCTCATCCTCAGCCTTGACTGCAAAATCAAGCAGCCCACTGAGTGAATTAGACATCAGAAATGTTATTTTGTTCTGCAAGTCAATCCTAACCCTGTCATTTGTAAATTCTGGGCTGTGTACCACAAGTTGGACAATTTATGAGAAAAAGAGTGGTTGAAACTGGTGCAGCAGAGGCACAGATATCCGGGGTTTAAGGCCTGGTTTTTAAAAACACTGCTTCCCACAGTTTTTATAATTCAGCGTTTCAGAACCTCCTTGTGAGGTAAACGTCTACGGCCTTTAAAGCCTGCAACCTTCGTTTGAAACACAGGTTTTACATTGCAAACATATAAGACTGAGGATATTTTTTGAGATGTCCACCTGAAAAACCAATTTCAGTCAGAAACAGCTTCCCAACTGTGAAGCCAAACTGAAAAAAATTGGACTCTGGATCAGAAACACTTGGGAGAATTTTGAAATACATTAAGTCTGTGAGTCTCCATCTGCAGGTCAGAATGAGATATGAAAAAGTGCTGCAAAAATAGCATTTTTACTTCCACCTATTGAGAGCTGTACAGTAAATAACAACTTTCTAATGATGAGTCAGTGACACTAGTCTTGTAAACTGCAAAATTAAAAAAATAAAAACCTACGCTAACGTAAGGTGGGTTTTGATTTATTTATTTTTTTAAAGATGTGCCTCGTGGGAGACAAGGGAGGTTTTGATGTAGAGAACATTTAACACACGACTGATCAGCTCTTTCAGCTTCTTTGTGTCTGGACAGTATAAAACATGGCTGATAACTGCTGACATGAAAGAATAATTGCAATTTGTTGATTGGAAACAGTATTTAAAGACCTTTCTCCATTTCTCTCTACTAGATGGACCAAGTTGTTTGTTTCTTCTTCTTTAAGAACTGGTTTAGTCTCCGGCTTCATGTAGGCTTTACCAACAACTTCTGAAGGCACTGCGTAGCCTAGTTTATTTGCTTTTTAGTTCATTCACAGTTTTTTTTTCTTTTTTTGCAATGTTTCAAATATTTGCTTCACATTTGCTTGAAATCAAAGCGACTAATGTCATTAAACCTGTTCAATTCTCAGCTGCAGCTCTAGCCTGTTCATTGAATGCGCAACCTTTTAAGAATGGCAGCAGATCGTGATAACTGAAAATCTCCCTGAGGAGCAACCCAAAGTGTTTCATAAGGTGGTTTTCCATCGCAGGAACTCAGCGAAGAACACCCCCATAATCAGCCTTTCTGTTTTCTATTTTGGTAAAAGATCCAAATACAACCAACTCTGTGCCCAAGTGCACCAAACTAACTAAATAAATAAATAGTAATAATAATAATAATAATAATAAATAGTAGTTACTGGATGCAATTCCAGTTCTATGATCATGTTGAAATAGAAAAATGAAGGTTTGTTATGTTAGAATATATGGTGGATTTTACGTTGTTGTTGCACAAGGTCATCTAGAGGACAGGAAAATGGCCCTTGTTGTCCTCTCTGACTTTAACGACCTCCTCTGGTGTGTTTTTAAGGGTTCAATAAATGACTGGAGAAGTAATGTAATACCTGTCGCCATTGGTGTGTGAATGTGTTTGTGATTGGGTGAATGCGAAACACATTGTAAAGCGCCTTGGTTACCGCTAAGGTAGAAAAAGGCGCTATATAAGTGCAGACCATTTACCATTTACCTGTGTACATCTCCCAAAGCATTATGGGAAGCTTTGAAGCATAATTTACCGCCATGCTGCCGACTTTTTGACCACTCGGGACACTGTATAGTGCAATGTTTTAATGTCCATGTCCCTGTTGATTGATTGCATATTACCTAATTTTGCTATTTAATGAGCTATAAATTAAAAAAAATAAATAAATCACAGGACTTGTCACTAGACAAACACACAGCACGGATGGTATAGTCCTAGTTACATAATAAAAAGCTCTGACCGTGCAGATCTCCCTCTCTGGTTTCCTCACAGCTCCGTCGGCAGCGGAATATTTTCCATTGTTTGGTGGGGTGTCATTGTTTGGCTGACCTCACTCTGCACCACAGTGGAGGGCAGCAGAGCATCAGAGCCACTCTAGTGCATGCTGGGGTTTTAAAAATATTCCCCTCAAAAATAAAGTTTACAGGAAAAACTACTCACTGTGCTGCAGAGAACTTTCGTATACACGCAATCACAATGTTCCTTTAATAGAGTTTTTGAATGTAGTTAATCCATTGTGTGAGGATGGCTGTTTTTATATCATGCAGAGTTGTGTTATCCTGGTTGTTGTTGATAAGGAGACACCCACAGGGAGATGTGGTGGTCAGAAAATCCTTCAGAAAAACTCACATTTTTGTTGGCCAACATCAGCAGCTAGACTGATTTATTGCTTCAGATTTGCCCCATGTTCTTTCTTTCATGCACCAAAATGAAGAAACATACATTTCTTACATAAAAAGTTTTTAAAAATGCTTGTCAATCCACTTCTGACAGGTTGAGGAACTATTAAACATAAAAACCTAACATTTTTACTGTCATTTCTCATCATGTCATTGATTCAATCATCATTTCTTTTTGTTATTGTAAAACTCAAAGATGGGACTTTTATCGACAGCATAAATCTTTTTTCATATTTCAACTCACTCATAAACAGAGATTATTTGATCTACTTGTCAAGTCAAGTAGTGACATTTTCTGAACTGTATGTAGCTGCATGTCACAATAATACAAAACAAAACATGTTGAATACTTTTAACATAAAATACTTCACAACAAAAATGATAAAAATCAATTTTATTTTTGCAAAACCTTTACAATTGATTGAGCAGGTTTGACAAGCTGTACCACAAAAACTAAAATATTGTTGAGCCAAATAGATATTCCAAAAAAAAGACACAAAAAAAACAGGTTAACAGGGAACTGCTCATTGTACCGGGGAGAACCATCGTATACACGCAATCACAATGGTCTTTTGGGTTTTAGAATATTGTTAATCCATTGTGTGGGGATGGATGTTTTTTAGTATATTATCGAGGTTATTGTTGATAGGGAGACGTGGTAGTCAGAAAATCCTTCATTTTTGTTGGCCATATTCAGAAGCAAGTATGATTTATTGCTTCTGATTTATTCTGCTAACTACACGTTCTTTCTTTTAAGCACCGAAATGAAGAAATATACATTTTCTTCTGTGCGGACATTAAATGACTAATTAGCTAGTCAGCTGGAGCTTAAAACGAAGTAACAGCAGGTTGCGTGCTCAGATTAAGCACAATATAATTCAAGCAGTAGCATTTCGGCAGACAAGCCGGCTTCGTTGAATCATGTCTTATTTTGAGGGAAACATTAACCAGATCTCCACATAAGTACGTGGGCTATAACTCTCAATGACAGCCGCATTCTTTAACAGGCAGAAAGCATTCACTAATGACTGCGTTTTCAGCAGACTGCTATTCTCAACAGATTGCAGTCAGTTCTGAGGTGGCAGAGTCAAAGCAATTCATCACTTATATTGTAGAGACACACAGCATGTTTACCAAGACATGCAGCTTTTTAAATAGTGTGACAAAGGAATGACTGGATCTTTCTTTGTAAGCGCTTTGGATTGCTTTCGTGCATTCAGGTCAGCTCGCTTCATGATAAATTCATGAATGAAAATCAACACTTAGAGGAAAAACACTTTCAAGAATTCAAGGCTTTTGCGCATATTTCTGCTCCGAGTTCTCACATCTGTTTGTCTGTAAATGCATACTAATGAATCCCAGCTGTGTCCTTCACCCGTCCCTCCGTCTTCGGCAGGTTTTCCGGTCGCTGTGAGCTTGAACTCCGACCTTCGTATCAAAGCTGAATATGCAGGCTCAACGCTGCTCCAGCAAACACATGTTCGGTACAAGCTAACACGGAGACGCATACAATATTGATGACCTTGTGGTGATTTGTTTCCTTATCCTTGATTTCTCTCTCTGGGGCATTACCTAACATGTTGCTTATACATTATACGTGAATTTATTATATTGAGAGAAGGTAATTCACATAATTCGATTTTGGATGTTTTCCTGCAGGTTAAGTTTTCAACAGAACACGAATCCTCCACCTGTTATTCTGCAGCACCAGTAACCAAATGATAATACTGAGATGTTGAACAGATAAAATTACCTGAAAGAGTTCACTTTTCATTCGTAGCTACGGATATTTCTTTATAAAACACATTTTTCTCATGTAATGTATTAAAGAATTAAAGCAGCACTTCACTGACTTTACACGTGAAGATGAGTTTAGTTGTCATATGGCACTGGCTGCACGTCAGACTGCATTTTCGCTTTTCCAATTAGATGTGGGAGGTTAGTATTAGTCTGTTTATAACTGCAGGGAAGGTAAACAGTTTCAGAGGGAGAGACTTACATGCACTAACATGAATGCAAGGCTGGACCAGCTGCCAAAACATAGAACCGAGAAACTTGGATTACAGCACACACAGAGGGACTTCTGAGGAGTGTATTACTTCACTATATCTTTACGTAGCAGATAGTCACTTGTTAGTATAATAATTATCTATTTATACTCCTTGCGCCTTTAATAAAGAGGTTATTTCATCTTAAATCATCAGGGGTCTTCTGCTTGACCACCTCTGATTTACTTGAAACTTTATTTTATTTTATTTTATTTTACCACAAACTATGGATATTTAAAATGGTATCTGTGAAATTGTAGATTGATAAATCAAATACTTTCTGAGATAAAAATGTTTTAAAATTTGCTCGTCAAACCACTTTCCGCAAGTTTTTTCGCACATAATTTTATAGATTCAGAATCCACAATACTGGACAAGTAGATCAAATAGTCTCTGATTATGGGTGATTTGAAATATGAAAAAAGTCGTCATGAAAAGTTCCATCTTTGAGCTCACATTCACAAAAAAATTAATAATGCCAAAGTCAACAAGTGATATTTTCTGAACCGTGTGAAGCTGCATGTCACTTCTTAAAAGTTTTTATTTTGAAATACTTGGTCACAAAAATAGAAAAAAAAGTTGTTTTTGTTGAACTTTAATAACTGATCGAGCAGGTATGACAAGTTGTACCACAAAAACAAAAAAATTGGTTTTATCCAAGTTAAACAGAGCTGTGGAGTTTAGAAAATGTTTTTTGAAATAAAACCAAGAAAACAGTGTTTTAAATATGAACATATTTTTCATTTTCAGACCCTACTTTATATGCTGGAGTGAGATGTTACCTATTATACTTAATGAATTCATAAACGTATTGAAAGAGATGCTTGAATCTTCAGTAGTTACTGTAAATATATGTGGACTCACACTTTAACTTTCTGCACAGTCCAGCTGTGACTTTGGTCTTAATGGCCAAGTTTACTACCAATGAGGTTTATTATCTTCATCACTTGCTACTTTAAAGTTCACACAGTGTGTTTGAGCAAAAAAACTTTATTCTAATTTGATGAAATAAACATAAATATATTTATGTTAACACTGGAGTGTAAGAGTCTGTCAGTTAAGTTATCATGATATTATTATCGCAGGAAATTTTGGATGGATGGATTGGACAGATGGATGCATGGATAGATGGATGGATGGGTAGATGGATGGATAGGTAGATATAGGTAGGCAGATGGATAGATGGATAGATAGGTAGATAGATAAAGATGGATGGATGGATGAATGGATGGATGGATGGATGGATGGATGGAAACCAATGTACAAAACAACATGCAATTAAGGTTCAAATCGTGCTGGTAGAAGAAATAAGGTGCAAATATTACTGGTATTTACAATGAAAAAAGAGAATTAAACTGTCTAAGTGCAGTGTAAAAATAGAAATAGTAATAAGCACCTAGGCATAGAGTGCTAAAGTATACCGCCCATCGGCAGCCGTTGCTGCTGCCTGTCTCTTTCACCTCACAGTATATTTACTCGATTCCCATGCAGTACATAGCCGCCAACAGAACTGCAATTCACTGCACAGTGAAGATTTTGCCATCATGTCAAACACATGTATGTGTATTTAGAGTTTTTAGTTTTGTTTTTACCAGCTTCTCCTTGCAGCTGGTGAGCAAAACACATTGTGAAAGAAAAAAAAAACTCCCGTTTGTCCTTTAGTGTGAATCCTGACTTGATGACGCAGCAAATTAAGCTCCAAAAGGGCAGAGCTCCAGAGGTTTGCAGGGAGCTGATTTCAGACCTGTGTTCTCCGCTGGCAGACTGCCTCACCGTCCCATGATTGAATGCCACTTGACATATTTTCAATAGGTTCGTCACCTTTTTCCTGTTCTCCTGAATATACATCAGAGCAGCTGGTGTCTCGGGAGAGGCGTCGATCCTTCCTCCCCCCTTTTAGCTCTATGATACTGTCTTTAAGCCGTGGGGTTCCTCCTTTTCCTTGACAGATGCAAATGTGCAAGAAGAGCTGATCTATAAACCCTCCAGTTATGACTGAAGTAACTTTGTGTGTACATGGAAAAAAAATAAAATCTGGAAACCTCCAAGCGAATGACTGTTAAAGCTTGACAATCAGAGTTGCAGGATTTTGTCAGCGGAGTCATCTTAATTTTACTGAAATGCAGGCAAAATTCTAACAGGCCAAAAGGGAGGATTTGAAAGTTTTCTAACTGGGCCATTTTCCTGGCGTTGTTCTCTCCCTTGTCGGAGCCTGTCTGCTGCAGACAGGAATAGTTTCAACACAACTTTCTGCTTTATTTGCGGCTGTAAATCTTTTTTTTGCGCAGGAGGATCTAGAGGCAGGGTAAAATGAAGGATACAATTCTTCTGCAGCGACAGGGCAACTACAAGAACTTGTACATGTGTAACAAGGTGAAAGATACCAAAAGAAGCTGACTGTGGCCATCAGTGAGCCAATGGCCTTTGACAAAACACATTTAGGGATGATAGATCTGGCTAATGAGGTCTGGCTAAGGAAATTACTCACCTTAAAGCCACTAACATCCCGCACAAGCGCTCGAGGCTAGCCGATAACTCAGAGAAAGGTGGGGGTTTCAGTTGTCGGTGATATTACACAGTAAATTAATTAAACGGCCCTCTGAAGGCTTAAAGAATTGCCAATTAAACGTATTAAATATCCCAGCCGAATGCAGAAAATGTCAAAGTTTCCAGGCATCTCGTGTGTCGTCCTGAATACTCAGCGAGGATGTGAGTGATGGTACAGTGGCTAGTGACACGTTTTCCCCATCCAGCTGTCAACATCTCACTGAGTTAAACTTGTAAAAAGTTCTTGTGGAAGGAAAAGGGACAACGGAGCCTTTGTAAAAAACAGTCATCTGTTTTCCCACAGTCGAATCGGAGAGCCGCGGGGACTGCACTTACCGGAGCTTCCTGCAGCTGCACCTCGGCTAACACTGTGATGCATGCTCTTCACCCGGCTGTCAGAGTGTTGGTGAGTATCTGAAAGCGTCTGCAGCGCACAAACACTCGGATGGGGAAATTATGTAGTTTACAAAAACAATCCCTGACAGCGCAACTGCAGCCATTACTGCTGCTGCTGCTGAAACAAGCTCATCCGTGGGCCGTTGGTGCGTGGGCGGCACCAGAACCTGCACTTACCCCAGAGTAGCAAGAGCAGCTGCGTTTGAAGCCTCAATTGAGTGGGGAGAAGAGGATTCCCCTGCTGACGTGGCGTAAGTGTAGCCGGTTGGAGGACCGGCGTGCAGGGAGGCCTTTGGGTTCCACACAGTTACTTCTAATCGTGTCAGCGGCAAAAACTGTAATAGTATGTGTAAATAAAACACCCACGTGTCTCCAGTCGCTTTTTATTTAACCCTAAAGGGGCGATTTATAACCTCGATCGGCTGTGTCAGTATCCAGCAGGAGGGGAGAGCAACACCAGAAGAGCTCCAACATATACTTCTATATGAAAGTAGGTTATTTCTGGTCAGTGACATCCAAAGTAATGTATGTGGTGCCCCCAAAAAATGTACTTATTTTAAATAACAAAACAAACGCTTTGCTGGTTTAAGTACGACAGCTTATTTATAACACTATAAACTCTTCCTACCTACTACATTGTTGTGCGTAACTCCTTTTGGTCAGCTGTCTGTGCCATGTAAGAAACTCTACTTTCTTTAGACAAAACAGGTTCCGAAAATGGACCTGGAGCTTAATCTGCATCCCATAAGTTAACCAAGGAACCTCTTCACACAGAAACTTCAAACCTAAGGAGATTTCAAGTCATTTTCCTGACCCTAGTTGTTTCATCTCATATTGCTGAAACACTGGTCAACTTTATCTGGAAACTACATTAGGATTTTCTTTTGTTCGTTCTGCAAAGTTCTACTAATGATTTCAGTGGAAATTTTTCTTTTAGGTACTAAAATGTTCTTCATAAAGGTAGAATAACTAAAATGTTCTCAAAATGTTTGCTGATAGCATTGTTATACAGTTATGCTCTAACAATACCCTTCCTTTGCTATCAGTTAACCTTATGAGAACATTTTATAAATTTGATGCACTCCCTCAACAACATTCCTAACGTGTCCTCAGATCATCACAGGCAGAATGTTCTACCTTTATTAACATTTCGCAGCACATGAATGTGTTATAAAGAACGTTCATCTGAGGTCTTGATACCGTCTTAAATTATTTTGTGTTTCAGTGTTTCATTGAGAACATCCTTCCTTTGTTACCTTTGTTGAAACATTTCATAGAGGAAGGTTCTGTAATGTGCTCCTCCAACAAAAAGGCAAAATGTTCCATCTTTAATATGTTACATTACAGGAACATTATAAAACATCTGAGGCTTTGATAACATCTGGAAACATATTTTGAATGTTGTTTTGAGAACGCTCCTCCTTTGTTATACAAGAACGTTCTGTGACATGTTTCCTCAACAGCGTCTCATAAAGAACATTCTATCATCTGAGGCCTTAAAAGACATCTTGATCTACCATTAAGCTGATCGATTACTTATCGATTAGTTTAAAAATCAGATGGTTCTTACTGTTTTTACAGTTTCTGGCTGATACGTTTTGTAATTTGTGGG
>OMNN01026514.1:7731-38676 GCA_900302755.1 Chromis chromis
AAATTAAAAAAAAGAAAAGAAAAAAAAAAAAAAAAAAAACCCACATAAATTCAAACAACAGCACTCTGCATGCTGCTGCTATCCAATATCATCTAGCAGGGAGTGACTTTTACGCATGTGTAGGTTGAGTGAACAGCAGCCTCACCAGCACAGATGTTACGCATTTCTTGACCGTTCTGTATGGACTGAATCATTTCCAGGATGCACTCCCTTTCCTGCTCCATGGCCGTTGCAGCTTCGCGTAAAGACTCCACCCTGACAGAGACAAGACACGGTTTAATGCCATCCATTTACGACCACATCCTCTCCCTGTAAAACTAATGGACTGTTGTTATTATGAGGTAATGAGTGAGATAACCAACATCAATCAATCCATATGCACTGTATGAAAGGGAATGTTTCCATTCGGATGACTCCAACTTATTATTTCCAATGTTTTCTACAACCACTTTCTCTCTTCTAAATACATTTATGAAATTTGACATCAGATATAGAACATGTGAGCAGCCTAGAAGCGACAGTGCGCAAAACAGTGTGCATTACGCACATGGCCAGGCCTGTTACTGAACTGTACCTCATTTCCAGCTGATCCAAACTTTCCAGCAGCTGTCCCGAGCGATCCGCCATAGACAGAGTCCTGCTGAACTTGCTGCAGGTAGCCTCGTTCATCTTGGCCTGTATTTTAGCCTGAGCCATGATGGTTATGATGATCTGTCCCGGAGACTTAATCCTACGTGCGTCCGACGATCTGGTCTGTCCAGCTCACTGCAGCTCCTCCGGCTGCAGCAGCCCCCAGGGGGAACATTTCCTAACATGGGCTGCAACTTCCTTCACTCGCTCTTCGTAGAAGTTTCCCGAGGAGACCAGAACTGCGGTGCCCAACATCGGGTCCGCGGACCCCCAGGAGGTCCTCGAGAACCATCATCGGATCCATGGAATTAGATACATCTACACACCTTGAGATGTTTATTAGAATTTTTAATTTCCAAGTAATATCTGTAGGTGATGTTGTTTTAGAATATACCTTAATAAAAACGAGTCTATTGGAGAACAGTCCAGTGTTAGTGGTGAGTGGACTTTGAGCAAGTTTAAAACTAATGCACTTGTTAAAATTTTGAGGGTGTGAAAGTGTTTTTCGTGCCACTAAACTGGGCAGCAAACTTTGTAGCTGAATTTCTTAGCACTTTAACTCACTCTGTAAACCTTTTAGTGATGACACTGATTTCAATCAATGACTAGAATATTATAGGGACTTTATATTATTCTGCGTAAATTGCTAAAGCTTCTGTAAATGAATGACTTTACATGTAAATGAGATGAGTCTCCCTCATCGGTAGAGCCTGACAGATAAACTGGTATCACAGATATATTGGCATTATATGTTGTCCAACATGTACCAATATTTTTTTGTACAGAACATAATATAGAAAGAGCTTGAGGTAATGTCGAAATGGTCCTCAGCAGAGCAGCTCCAACTCCATTCATTACAATACTGTCAGCAGCACTGTCTGCAGCATATGTCGCAGAGTAGGCATCACAGCTAAACAGATGGTGGGGGGTGCGGAGTCAAGCGGTGTCTTCACAGTAAGCTGGTAATTTGAGAAATATATTACTGGGAAGTTAATAAACAATGACCCCATCATTTTTCCTTTTCAATATGACTCCAACACACAAATCGACAAATCGAACAATATATATGTGTGTAAAGAATTCCTATATAAATCAATATTTTTTACTTTAAAATCTCTCACTATTGGCCCCAAAAATCCTTTACGTGTCAGACTCTACACACCAGTGATCGAGAGCACAGGCAAGCTTCACCTCTGACATATAGTTGATATGTCGTTAGATAGAAGCTGCTAAATTCTACAACCAGAAAGTTCCAGTGGCAATTACGTTATTTCATCAGTCCATAACACTGACGTTTTGTCTCCTAGGCCACCATCTCAAAACTATTTTTGTATATTGGACAGTTTTCTCCATTATCTGATAATAAACTTTGCAGTAACCCCCGATTATGCAGAGGATGTTAACCCCAAAATAAAGTAAATTAAATAGATTTAAAAAAACAAACATATACATTCTAATTAGGTACTAACACAAAATACATCTGAATACAGCGTGAATCCACTTTTTAAGGAATTTGTCAAATATCCCACCAATAATTTTCAAGATAATGTGAGAAAACAGAGCAAAGGGCTGTTGCTAAAATTGCAGCTGCAGTTATATAGGACATTACCTGAGCTACTGTTTACATTCAAGACAGTGCACAAAAATAATTTGATGCAAAAGTACAAACAGACCCCAAAACTTCTCTTAGTTTCATTCAGAAAGGTGTAAGAGTTTAAGAGCTGAATCTGCGCTCAATTACCACATTACTGTAGGATAAAACAGTGACAGCTTCTTTAATCCTGTTGACTCCTTGAGCAACACAATATAGACAAAAAAAAGTTTTGAGAAGAAAGATGTAATATTCTACCACCTAAATATCAGGACCGACATGATAGCACCTAAGGAAAGACAGGTGCATACAATACACTGGATTTCAAGTCTGCAATGAAAACAGAAGCTGCAACTGGATACAAAGTTAGCGCTGTGGTCACAAGTTCAGCTGTGGCATCTTGCAGTGTCATCGATGCCATCTATAGCACATGTGTCGACACACTTGAGTGTTGAGTCCTTACAACAGAAGACTGTGCGTAAATCAACAGCCTCAAACTTTACAAAACATGTAACCTGCCTGCTCCCGTATGATCTGGTTGGTGCCCCGAATTGCAAGTACAGAAGAATGTGGCAAAAGTAAAATAACAACTAACATTTATTTAATACATTCTGAACACAAATACCTTGTACAAAACATTCCAATAATGTTCAATGAACACCATGTCACTAAAAACTGCCAAGTCCTTAGAACTCCAGAAGACTTCTTTTAAGAGCTTCTTCCAACTCTGAGAAAATAAAACACAGCAGAATATAAGGATCTGTAACGCAACACTGCAACACCTTTATAACAATACTGAGAAAATGTTGTGGAAATCTAGTCAGAATTACGAGACTCTCTTTTCTACAGTTGTCGAGTTTCATTTTACTTTTAATGCGCTTGAACATAAAGTACACTCACATTTTGAGGTAATACATTTATATTCTTATACAACTCCCACCATGATTTACAGTGACCCCAAAACATATATGGACAAGTAAGCTACATTAAAAAATGTATACATTTCAATGCACCCGACAACAAAATGCCAAAGTAAATGGTACTTATTTTAATGTGATTTTGTGAGGTTTTAAATGAGAAAACAATAGACACTGGACCAGACCACACTGGAGCATCCACAGGCTAATTTGTTTTTTTGTCCATGGTATCCCGCAGGTGCTCTGTGGGATTTAGGTCAGGGCTCTGAAAGGGACGTTCTTAGATTTTCTCTTGGCCAAAATACTCTCAACAGGTGGCTGGAATGCTTTTCTCAAATGACAATCTGATTTATCTAGTTTAGTAGAAAATATTTGTTTAGAAACGTGTTTTTCTATGGATCAAATATTTATTTATCTAACAAGCTATGGAATTATCTTGTGAACCTCATGGGAATTTGCTAATAGTTTAAATTACTGTCTTCAGTTTAACCTCAACTGGAATCCACTCTCAGGGCAAACAAGGACTACATGCTCGGTCACATGAATACATACCTGCTGACTCTCTTGCTTCTTCTGCACTCATTGACAGCGCATGGCTCATTTCGTCATCCTGTTCGGCTGCAATAGAATGCAGAATTGACTTAGTGCTGATTTAAATCTATTTTAAAGCAGACACTTTAAGAAAATGAAAACAATTCCATGGAAAAAGAAAATGTAAATAAATCAATCCATGACGAACTGAATGACCCATCAGAAGTGTTAATTCTATCAATAGCTGAGCCAGAGTCCTCTTTGAAAAACTGATCAATATTAGGGTTTAGTGTTGCACATACAGTATTTAATAGCTTTAAAAAAAGAGTTTAGTATTTAATAATTAGCACTGATTTGCTCCTCTACTTTACTCTGTGGTCTGAGTTAAACAATGTCGATGTATTTTTATTGCCTACTTTCATGTTCTTCACTCTCTTTGTTGGCCTGTTCCATATTCAAAAAGTCCACCAGTGTTTCATCTTCAATCTCTGCAAATGGAAACAGAAAAATGTAATTAAACGCTGCATGCAAACACTGACAATAAATACCAACCATTTTAATTGATTTACCATCGTTGTCTGGTTTAATCTCCACAGCACTTAGTATTTTAACAGTGGTCGGTTCTGCTTTTGCGTCTTTGCTGCAGGTCCTGGAACTCATGCAGGGCTCCAGTGTACAGTGTTGAGAGTGATAGTGTTTATGGAAACTCGGTACACTCGTGAAACTCTCCTGGCAAGCTTTGCATTCTACGTCAAAGGTCTTGTCAAGGTTCAAGGCTGCGTGTTTTGTGTGGACGTGAGTCTTCATCTGCGCATAGGATGACAGAGATACACTACAAGGAGCACACACATACTGACATTTTCCCTCGGCAGCCAGATTCCTCATGCACTGTGTATAAGTAGCTTTGGTTTCAGCTTTGCTCTCGTCTGAACCCATGCATGGACATGAAGGCTGACTGATCCCTTCAGCAGCAGTGGTTGGCTGAACAAGTTCAGCATCATTCATACAGTAGTAGTCCTTACTGTGAAGATTCTTGTAGTGCTCCAAGAACTCGTCCTCAGATTCAAACTGCATGCTTTCGCAGAGGCCACAAAAATGGGAACTCTTTATCTGCCCATCATGCTCATTAATACAGTGCCTCCGTACAGTGGACTCTTTAAAGAACTTCTGAGGGCAGTGTGCACAGACAAATCTCTGAAAGCTGTGATTACTCAGATTACTGCAGTGTTCATGGACAGCCACTTCTGAGTCAAAGATGTCTTCGCACATCCTGCACATCCAAGTGTGCTGTACTTTTGAAGATCTCTCTACTGTGCTCTGCTGGACTTTAGACATCGAAGATGAGTGCAGGGTGACTTCGCTGCTAGTGGACGGCTTGGCATCAATGATTGTGGCAAGCTCTTTAGGCACTTCTCGTTCAGTGAAGTAGGTGTGTCCGCTGTGAGCTTCTGACACGTGTGACAGGATATCTTCATATCGTGGCATTTCGACTTTGCACTTGCGGCAGTAGAAGAGGAAGTTGGAGAGATGTGCTCCCCCATGAAAGCGACTCATATGCAGGCGGGTTATTGAAGACTCTCCCATGTGTTTGCCACACACACCACACTGATGGAAAATCTGGTTCACAGCCAGGAGATGCTGACTGGCTGTAGCCTCCTCTGAGAACTGTAGACCACATTCACAAAACCATGCTGTTGCTGAGTTTCTGCTACTGCAAGCATTCACACTTGCACTTAATCTCTGCCGTTTCGCTGGGAATCCATCACAATCACTTCTCTTTTTGTTCCTCTTTTGAAAAGGCATCTCAAGGCCAGTTGACCGTCTTCTCTCCTGCTCCTCTTTTGTCCTCTGGGTGTGTTGAATTTCACTAAACCTGCAGTACTGAAGAAGTGCACTTGCCATTGTTTGGTTGACCTCAACATCATGATGCATCGATTCTTTGTGACTCTCAATTTCAGCTTGGCTGAGGAAGATTTTACAGCAGAGAGGACACTGCCCTCGCACTTGCAGCTGTTTCATTACTTGCACTATAGTTCTGTCAGCCTTGGCCACAGCACAGCCTTGTCTGCAGTGCACACTAAAAGAGAAAAATGAGGGAAGAGAACCAGCAAAATTCAGTTCCACAGAACATCTAAACAAAAACAGTGTGTGCTATACATACATGTAATATCAAAAGATATAAATGCATGCACATGTACTTAATAAATCACAATAAAACATACTTAAAGTGAGCTTGAGCTGCTTGATGTGAGATCAGTACTTTGTGACATAAAGAGCATCGGACACTGAATGTCACATCCTTGCATAAAGCGATGAGACGATTCTTAACGTGCTGTGGAACAGGAACTGGCATTGCTCTTCCTTTGGTTTCTTAAACAAAAAAAACACAGGAAAAGGCACATGTAATCTTGTTCATGAAATACCCTCCCGTCTTAGTTAATTTGCCTTACTTAGATAACTATCTAGTATTCACTGGAAATTTGCACATAGAAATCCTTTGGGGAAAGGATGTATACAACCACAGGGTTTTTCCTGGCTCAAGACCTTTGGGTGGTGACTATGCAGACAGTAAGCACATGCAATGAGTCTGTGTTGACCTTATTTGGCAGAAATCTATGCATTTTTCTGTTATTTCTGACCAATTGACAAACTAAAATTTATATTATACTTGAGTAAATGAAACCACAATTGGCAAAACAGGTTAAAAACAAACAAAAACTACCTGTCCCACTAGCTACATAAAGATGCCAGAGGAGGAGGTACCTAACATGACTGAACACTCCTAAAAGCTGGACAGCCTCACACTGTACGGTAAAACTGAAATTAAATATCATGGGTAAAACTACTAGCAGAGTCTGGTACAGCCTGACTCTGGATTTTAACCCTGACATTCCATTAATGTTCAAGCCTTGTCAAAACAAAGCAGCTTAGCTGGCTTATCCAGCACCAGCCGGACGTGTAAAATATATTGAGAGTAGATAAGAGGGGAACTGACTACTGAAAGGCAAAGACATTTATGTAAGTCTACATTCTGCTTGTTCAATAGTTGTTTGATACATTGCTATTAAAATTTGTTCTCAATTCTTATCATTTTGGTGCTAATGATTTTCCTCTGCCAAAAATAGTAAGTAAAAACACATGTTCATCAGTTAGGACATCCTTTTAATTGTGCAGATGAAACAGAAATGTATTCAGTAGTGGTGGTTAATAACTGCATATTCACTTCCCTATGCTCTTCACTTCAGCAATTTGAACATGTGGAGTTTTAACGGAGATATAAGAGGGGGCAAAGTTCAGCAACACTTACCACTCATGGCAAGTGACTCTGTAAAATGGTTTTTGGCTGACATGTGCTGAAGACACTCATCTCGGAGGTGGAATAGAAGGTAGCAGGCAGGACAGGCAAAACACACAATCCGCTGATAGGTCTGATCGATGCTGTGACCATCAGCACTAGATGAGGACACCTAATAATCAAAACAACATATATCAGAATTATTGCACCACTGCAAATCAACAGTTATTGTTTGATATTTTCAAAAAGTAGATACTTTATCATTAAAAAAACATGAGAATTATATAGCACAGTCAGAAAAGTGCATAAACCTTAGATTCAAGATGTTTCCTCCACACTTCTTTAGTTTGAAATTTCTGACCACAGGCAACACAGGCAAAGAGCTCAGACGAACCTCCTCTAAGCTTAATTGCTGGGTCACAAGGGGAGTGATCAAACCTGTGCACAAGACGTTGTACTCAAAATGTGTACAAAATATGCCAATTTGTAAAAAACAAGGACATGATAGCTTCACTGACATGAACAGAAAAGGACTACCTTTTTAAGTGGCCATCAAGGAGGGAAGCATTGTCATAAACTCGACTGCAGTTAATTACTGGACAAGTGTGTCTAGTTGAGCTATTACTGGGGAAAGATGCAGGTCTGTGTCTTCTTCCATAACCAGCACTGATCACTCCAGGCTGAAGACCTGTAGAAAACACAATATTACAGTATGATGAGTCTCACAGATTAATGTCTGTCCAGATGCTCCAATTGAAACTACGTGGACTCACAGATTAATTCAACTGACATGACTTCTCTGGTGCATTACCACTATAACAGAATGTTGTCGTATTTACATGCCAAGCTTTATTAAAATAAAATTACATTTTAATCAGCCCTGTGCTCGAAAGTGGGTCATTGCAGCAGCTCAAAATAGTATACATATCAAAACTATAAAACTGTATTATAGAGAAATGCTTTTAAAGTTGTTCTAGTGGCTCAGCTTAAACACAGAGAGTTTTGCAAGTGACAATGCCAGTTCTATATTTTTTTTCATAACATATTTCTTCTGATCCAGATTAAAAATTTACCTGGCATCTTTAACCACATGTCTACGCAGCGCTTTGCTTCCTGATTAATTCCATTTGTAGAACTAACCGCCAACTCCTGCTGTCCATGAGCTCTTTGCAAGACTTGCTTCTCCTGAAAAAAGATGCAAAGAGATAACATCGTAACAGCATATCCCGCCATCTTTTATTTATACCTGCCCTATATGAAAGACACATGTCAGCAAGAAAAACAACAGAAAGTGTTTAATGTTAATTCTCTAAGTGACAAGCAGTACAATGTTGTTTGGAGTGAATACACCACTCTGCTCATTCTAGTACTGCAGGTTGCTACACTTTTTTTTGGTGTTCATGTATTCTCTCCACTGGGTGGCAGTGTTGCTGCTACTGCTGGCCTTAATAGGCTCCATATACCAACACAACACACTAAGAAAATATCCCACTGGGAATTGAAAGCCACATTTAGGCTCTACATGAAAACATGAAACCACTTTCTGTTTATGAAGTTGCTAATGCGATTTTATCAGCACTGAAGTGGCAGACAGAATATTCTGACGAAGATATAAGCCCACTTTTTGTAGTTAATATATCAAATATCATGTTTTGATAATGTCACACCTCTCTCTCTATGTGTAAGATGTGAATGTGAATGATTTTAATTCAAGGCCAATCCCACAGGATGAAGGAAGTATTGTCTCCTTTCCTTTGCTACTGTAGATCATGTGTTGAATAAATGTGAATATCTGAATGTAGTAGAATCAATTTTATTTATTTAGAACTATTAAGTATGCTTTATAACGTTTTTGCCCTGTGTTTAAAACAGTGCCTTTGTAATGACATCAAGTCGTTTGCTTATAAATGCATGACGAAGGAACTAAATAAATACAATGATAGGACACTAAGGGAGAATGCACATTTTGAAAAAGAACTTAATTACAGTCTAACAAGCAACAAATGACAGCAGTTCACATCATTTAGAAGCCACTTACCTTGAATGCCCTACATTTATCTGCTCTGTTCTTTTTCTCTTGAGCCACCTGGTGTGCCAGTTTGTCCAGTGTCGATGTAACACGCGCTTTATGTCGGGTGATTTTATCTTCAAGCTAAGAGGAGAAAGAAAATGTAGAACATTTTCAGAAAACTCCACACAGCTATTCACATTACATAATAAATAAATGTTCTATTTAGTGACTCACTGTGGTTGTCAATGATGAACATCCCTCATCGTCACTGTCACTCAAAAGATCAATACACTCCAATACGGGTCTGAGAGGGGCCTCCTAAAGTAAGTACAATACACCATGTCAGAGTTATGAAACACTCCTACAGTCCAGATCTTAAGTATCGGGCAGTTACACATTTTTGTTCTTCATGATCTGTGAGATGGCTGTGTGAGATGCAGCCCTTAGTGCCTAAAGTTTAGAGGTTCAAAAGTAATTAGACAAATACACTCAAACAAATTCAGCTTAGTAATATTTTGTGGACATCAGTTGGAAATTGTATCAGTTCAGTGTTCACTGTGTAATAGATATAAAACATTGGATGGAGGATGACATGAGATACCATCAAAAGCGTGACTATCACACAAGGAAGCCGGCTTTAAATTGTAATGCCACTGAAACAACAGTTTAAACCCGGAGTGAAATGTGCAGCATAATATACATCCTGAATTGCAGCCGTTGCAATTTGTTAATTGCACTGTTTTAAGGTATAATTGCCAATTTGATTGACAGACAGCTTCACTTAAATCAAAATTTTATGCAATATAACTAACTTTTAAATTCCATAGCACTGCCCAGGAAAGATTTAACAGTGGCCAACTACTATTGAGCCCTTTGAATTTGAGCACTATGTGTTAAAGAGCTATGTTTCCCACATAGTTATTTTCTATATTGGTGTAAATCAACTCACTTCAAAGCTAACACCTAATGTAGTATCCATTATTTTATGTCAAATTAAAGAGCCTGAAGGAAAAAAAATAGTTAAACTGTTCAAACACTACCACTGGTCTGAACTGTACTTAAACAAGTCTACAATCCTGGTATAATGTAAAAGGGGTGGTTTCCTAATTTTAATTTCAACATTCTTAAAAAAAATTTGTCAGGTGATTTGTCAGTCCAGTCTGATTTTCAAACAGTATGTTATTTGCATTAAAGAGAACTAAATAAAGCAACTGCAACTGATTATTTTAACCTTTGAAACTGTCTGAATACTGTTTTAAATAATGTGTACACAAAACTTACTGATACAAACTCCACTTCTTTCACCTCATCCTCGTCTTCTTGAATAGGAGAGGCCATTTTTCTAGGGAAAAACAAGAAATAAATGTGAATTTTTAAGCTGCAGCACTAACTTTGAACATGCATGTAACATAAGAGGATTGAAGAAACGAGTACCAGTTAACAAGCTGGACAGACAAGTGTCTTAATAACACCTACAGCATTAGGCCTGCTAACAAATTTAAGTTAATCAGTACCTGCTTTTTCAACTCTGCTTCTTAACTGTACAATTATGGTTTAGCTAATCATAAACAATAGGCGTTTATATTGTTCATTTACAGTAATAGCTGCATGGGGTTTAACCACTTTGAAAACAGTATCGTGTAGATGACATATCCGTTTTACGATGCTAATATTAGTAAGTTGTTTAACGGACAAATATTAAAACGTTGTAATATCTAAAGGTAGCTATTAGACTTAGCAACTGTTCAGGAGGCTTCGTGTAGCTGTCAGGCAGGTATAAAGTAAAAACAAGACTTACATAAAAGTCAATACTACTCATAAAAATCCAACATGGGGCATAATTTCTTCCTCGTTTTGCTACCACAGCTCTTTTTTTCCTATGCTGCCACTGAGGTGGGAGCTGAATCACAACAGTCTTACATCAGTGTTGTTGCAGTACACATCTCCACCACCAGCGGCAGGACTGAGCTCAGAGCCGTTAAACAGCACAGCAACACCCGAGCGAAGAAGAAATTACGCGCCACAGTGCAGTCGGAGACGTTCATGGACTGTACTAAATTTAAAGTAAAAGGGCATCTAGCTGCAGTCGATCCATGGAAGTCGTGATTTTGCTACTTTGTGCACATCTGACATCAACGGCAAATATCCTTCTCAGTCACCCAGACGTCCACTTGTCTTCTGATGGGTTTGTATAATCAACCATTATGTATTAACCAACTTTATTTGCAGTGAAATCTCCACGCTTCGCTCTGACAACAATCATGGTCCCAAATACTCAGGGCTGTAACTAAGCTAACGTTAGCTTAGCTTCCTGACGTTAATGTCAACGGCTTTAGCCCGCTTACCTAAAGTCCGGTAAACACGCTAACCTTCTACTTGTTTGGGGTTCAGCGAATTCAGCGTGTTTTAAATCAAAAGATCAGCATCAAATTACCTCCTGCTTGCTCTGTTGCTTCCTCCGTTGACAGAGCGGTAGCTAGCTGCTACTACAAATCAAAGTAAACGCAGCTAGTTCGGTCTGCAACGTCACATGCAGCTGGCGCGCTCCATTTTGTACGCAGGGTGTTGCCGCACGGACGGGGTTATTGGCTACTGCGGCAGAACAAACGCGAGAACAAACTCCGCCCGTGTAGTGGTATTTCATCCGGGCCGAAGTACAGAACTGTTGCTAACTACCGCGCTATTAATATTCTAGTTACCCCAGTTTCCAGGAAGTGCTTCACTTTGTAGCTTTTTGGCACCCATTCACTGGACAAATAGGTCGTACAAGTTCACAGATATATGGCCATTGAACACAAACCGTGATAAATAAATGACAGCAGACTCCTCAGGACCCTTTTCTGTCATGGATAAAATAGATCCTGCATGAATTAGGAATACATGCATAAACTATCTTAATTGTATATCCTTATTTCTCACATATCAAAATATGCCTAACGTGTGTGGCACTGATATTATGGTCAAATGCATTGTTATTTAATGTATGTAACTTGTACAAAGAATGCAGAAATATTTACTATATTTGCCCAATATTGAATAATGACAAGACATGAATGGATTTTTGTTATGTGGATATCATCTTTATGTTACAAATATATACCTTAAACTCCCATGCCTATGTATTTTGCTGTATTCAACTCAAACATCTTTCATCAGCCAAACACACAGAAATGACTGAGTCAAACCAGGACCCACGAAAGAAGCAAGGCAGGCAAACCTCTGAAAATGTGAGTACACAGAACTGATACAAACATTTATATAAGTGTATATATTTACATGTATTAAAATAAGTGTGGATATAATGCACCTCACTTAAATTAAATGTGATGATGTGTGTGTCAGATGAGAACACAACTTACCACACATGGTAATTAATTTGGTATTTACAAGCCATGGCCACTTGTGTTGTTTAATAGCTACTGCATATTATACCTTCATAAAGCTTATGAAGGCCAATTCTTGTGTATGTTAACAGAAGTGGACAAATTCTTAGAACCACATCTCAATATAGTGCAGTCCAGTCCAAAGCCACTGCAAGCTACAGTCTCAAACACTAATGACTAAGTCATGGATAATCAAAACAGCACATCATTTTATTTGTAAAGGTTGAATTTATGTGTAATTCATGTTATCATTAGATTGCATTAGATCTTATAGATGCATGTGATTTACAGATTGCACAGTGTATGTTAACATCAATGACATACAGCAAAGAATATGATGTTATACATGAAATACTATATTTACTATTTTTACTATATTGTGTAATATACATATTGGACATTGCACATGGAATGTGTTATTGCTTTTTTTGACCTAACTTAACATAAACAGACAATATGGCAGTTTAATATCTAACACATGTTAACATACTGTACTGATGTTGGCTCATTTTTAAAACTGCAAATAAAACTGTTTTTCCTCCTGTCACACTGTGCTTCCTGAGTCTTTAATCTAATGCAAGAAAAGGGATATCACTCCATCCAAAAATTACATAACCCATGTTGGATTATGACCAGAGTTGGTTTCTATGTGTTTTTTCTCTCTCCCTAATCCTGAAAGTGTCAGTGGACAGCACCTGCCTCATTTCAACGCCTGTTAGCAGCTACAGGATGCATTTAACAGAGATACTGAGTAGGTCTGTTCAGTATATTATACTCAATAATGTGTATCAGGCAGGTATGTTTTATTGGTATAGTGTGTTGGTAACATATGTGGGGATAATATGTGTGAAAATATAAAGTAGTTTCCCTGTAAATTACCTCAGTGGACTGTTTCTACATGGGTGAGTGCATCCTACAGCATCATCCTGTTGGACAGTCCACTCTGCAGCAGATTACTGCGATGCTGGGATGAATCTGCTGACTCTCCCTACTCCGGTTCAAAAATAAATAAATAAAACTTGCGTCTGTGCTGAGTCATGCATTGTAGCTCACAATAATGATATCAATACTAGCCTGGGCTGTCCTCAGTGTATCTGTACGCTGTCCACGGTCTGCTGTGCGATGCTTCACATGTGTCAGCGAGTGTCTTTATTCTCATCTCGGGCTTTCTGCGATATAACGGCAGGAGAGGAGCCAGCTGTCTGAGGCTGCCGGATCTGTCCTATATCTCGCCTTATGATGATCGCTGCGGCGTTTTTGGTCCTGTTAAGGCCGTACAGTATTCAATGTGTGCTGCTGTTGTTGCTGCTTTTGCTCGGAACTATTGCGACAATATTGTTTTTCTGCTGCTGGCATCGCAGGCTCCGTAATGGAAAGCATCCAATAAAATCTGTGCTCTCTGGACGCTCCAAGAGCCGCGGTGAGTAACGCAGGCCAGCCGCATCTCCTCATCCTGACACCTCATGTCTGAACATTATGTATATTTCTGATGTGATCATAGTCTGTCTCTGATATATGTTAGCAGCTGTGTCACTAGTAGGTATCTGCAGTTTGGGCTGTAAGATGACAAACATGACTTTCATGGGGGTGTTAATGTGCGTAAACACAATTATGGTTTCAGTTAAACTAGCCTGATTTATCTTAAAGTTGTCAGTATTTTAAACGATTACACTGATGAAATCTGACGTGTCGTATTAGACGATAAATGTTAGATAAGAACATCTCATTGTAACATCTGCTGTCTGTCCTGTAGTTGGCCTCCGAACGCATCATTTTCGATCAGAGGTAGGATGAACTTTTTACATTCTGGTTTGTCATCAATAGGCCTCTCTGACTGTGACAAGTTTTATAGTCTAATACTGGCGATATGTGATAGTTCAAATATGATTTAGCAAATGCTACATCCCAAAGTCTGTCTCTTTGGACTTTTATGGAGGACTGCATGACTATTTTAAGGACTGTGCTGTGCGCAATGCGCATGTGTTATCAATAAATAATGTAGGTGAGTTTGCAGTTTCATTCTTTAAGGTGGGATGAAATTCTTTGTGTTGTGAGAAGCACATGGCTGAAAACTAACATGTAAGTCAGTAGATGGAAACCTTCTGAATTTTATGACCCATAAGATATATCTGCTATCATTTTTGCTGCTGTGTGAATGCATCAGCTTTAGTTGTCATTACTACTGTCACACTTAAAATGACAATTGTTATATCATGGCAAAAGCTGTCTTAGCAGACCAAATGTTGCAGTAGACTAAATGCCTAGAGAAAAGATTTGACTATAATTTCATTGAGACTTTGTAAACCCAGTATTTATTGAAAGGGTGTTACAGTTTAATTGCCATAGATTACATTTAGATTTAACACACTAATGCCTAGGATTTTTTTTTTTAGTTATTTTGAGATTATCCATGGTTTCAAAGTTACAAAAACAAAAGGCTGCCTTGCTTTGTAGGTCATGTTATTGAACCACAGGATACTGAATCCCTACTGACTCTGTACTGTAGCTGGTGGAGATTCAGTATCATATTCAAGGACACAACAGATGGACAGTTGTGGAACCTTAATGTTGTAAAACAGTGTTACTTTGCCATTATGTGTCCTGCAATGGAAAGATTCTGAAAAAAGTATATAAAGAAAAGGGGAAATGTATAATAAAAAAAAAGTCAAAATGTTACACTATAAAGTTTGATTTCCACCCAGGAATGACTGAAATTTCTGTATCATCAAGTCCTTAACATGTGTGACTATAAAATCTAGGTCATATAAGATCACAGCAGGGTCCCTCTAATTTAAGAAACCTGAACTGCATCACAATTATTACTTACGAAGCTCTTCATTTCTCTTGCTAAGAATGCATAGTCTGTTCCCAGCTTGACATGTGTCCATATTTCCCAGGGCTTCAGGCACAGTCCACGTCACTCAAGAAGGAGCATACATGCTCGAGTGACAGAGGAAAAGCCGAATCTGGTCGAGATTCCTGACAGTGAACCTGATTCATCGTCAACTCTGAGGAAACGCAAAGTGAAGAAGAGAGTCCTGCCAGAGTTTTACCAGTCTGTACAAGTCACCCCCACACGTAAACCTGTAGGTATCACCCTTACCTGTAACCATCATTAATACCGATGCTAAAGTGATGCTATTTGCTTCCTTCCTCCCCTCCACAGGGACATCAGTATGGCTTTGAAGCTGGTAAGGAATGGTAACTTTCTTTAAGACACAGGGTTTTTACAGGGGTCTTGGGTGTGTTCCTGAAGGATGGTCTCCAGGTCCTGTAAAATGAAAAGTTACTGTGCTGGTACCTTTTTATTCCAAGGCACATTGTTTGATCATTGACAGATAAAATTCTGCATTGTCATATGTGATCTTTTTCTACATAAAAAAACCTGTATGGGCAAAAAGAAAGTATGACTCACTTAAAATGAGTCATTTTAAGGGACTTTTAACAACTGATCTCATAGACTTGACATCAACCATGTAGCTACTTTTGCTTTGAATCATTTGGCCAGAAAATGTTAGGTATTTCTAAGCATAAAACTACAGTATATTTATCCAAATGCAAGGTTTGTGTCATAAGAATTATCGGTTGATCACCAAATGACACCACGGATTCACCTGATATGAAGTACTTCAGTCAAATGCCCCATTTTATTTACACTATTATACAATTTCTAAAGGTGCAGCCTTTGTGATAAACAATGCTGCAATAAATTTAACACAAACAAATTACAGAGCTTTTAACTTGATATTAATAGTAATTAGCTTTCATTTTACTGGTTTCTTGCTTGAATTTCAATTTATTAACTGATTTTATGATCTCTTTTTGTGATTATCTGTTCACTTTGACCTAGTTTTTTGTCATCCTACTGTGCATGCTGATACCTGTCCTCTAATTCATTCTAAGTCTGCTACCAGTTCACCGTGTTGGTATGAGAACATAAAGTCCTTTGTTAACTCACTACAGTTAAAGCCGTCCAGCTTTCATTTCTAGATCTCTATCTTACTCTGTGAATTAGCTGCACGGCTTCCAAACAAGAGTGTACTTTACATCCTTCAATACTTTTATCAGTTTCAGATTGTGCAGTTAAGTAGGGTGAGGAGATTGATTATTTTTTGTCTTCCTGGAACGGAACTGAACAGCTACAGGAAGATAAAGATGAAAAAGCACAGCTGGAAATATGTAATTTATGTGAACATAAGGAGGAGCCACATTGAAATGCTTTGGTTTGTTGGGCTTTTTTTTTAATGTACTGCTGCTCTAACCTGAAATGATTTCTTCTAGCTCCAGATGAAGGAATTCTGATCCCACATTCACTAAACCACCACGTCTGTGTTTGTTTCTGAATGTGTCTGATTTTGAATGTAATTTATTGTATACAGAATATTATTTATACCACCTAACTTTCATCCCTACCAAAGGTCTCTATTTAGGACACGTTCTGATGTTTGAACTGACCAACTGTGCAAAGGAACATATTGATCCGTGCAGGCCTGTATACTTACTTGTTAGTTGTGTTGCAATATTGTAGATAACAAGGAAAAAACAGTTTTCTGCTTTTTGTTATTGCAGTGGTCAGCAAACAAAATGCATCTTGTAACTTTACCAGAGACAACTATACAGGAACACATGTATCAGTGAGTTATTGTCTAAATCAGATGTTTCTTTGCCATTGATAAAACAAAATCCTCGTAATTTTTCGATTTTTATTGATACATTTGTTATGCAGGTGAAATTCTTAACCTGGCAGTGAGCTAAAGATAAAAAAAAAAAACATGTGCCAGTATTGTTATTCTAGCAATACAAAAGTTCCACACGTTACATAGACTACAATGGGGATTTTAATTTGGGGGTTTATGTAGCTCCAAGACAAGTGAGTAGATTTTAATATGTAAGCAGCGTAAACTAGGGCATGTCTAGATCAGCCCAACATGCATCATTTATGATATATTTACATGTGTAGCTCACAGCAAACTGTACAAAATGAATATTTTAAAATGGTTTGTCTTATCCTGATATTACCATATTTTTGCATGTTTTTTTTAACAGGTAATCTCTTTAAATGGCCTCGATCAGTGTAAAGAAACTACCGACTACATATTCTATTTACCACAGGCCAATTGATTTTAGCCCTTAAACAGTGTGGCTTCACAGATTCACAGATTTGAGCTTAGTGCCAACATAAAGCTGGTCATAAACTAAATATTTTATAAATGTATTTGGGTGTATGCACTACTTTTTAACTTATATTTAACAAGACCTACACATTTGGCAAAAGTAAAGTCAGGCGTTAATCAAAATCATATTTCACTGGTTGTACTTTCACATTTTTTGCAAAAAGACTTTAATGGTAAGCAGTCATGCTTTCATTAGTGGTCACCTTCTATTCCATTCCATATCCATTTTTCAACAGTAACAGCTTTAGAGCAAAGAATATCAGGTATTAACAAAGAATACACACTTTTGTACACTCCCTAATGGGGAGGATAAGCCTTTTATGAAGTGATGTGGGTGGGCCTCTAATCTTTAAACTGTTCTTATCCCTGCAGTGATGCTCCTTATGTGGAATAAAATGCAAACTGACTCTGGAGAACAAACATTTACTCCAATAGCAGCCCAAACTAATCACTATTTAATAACAGTAAACATTGAGCTTCCTCGAATCCTGCAGTGTTTTTCCTTTTCACAGGGAGGAATTATGAATAAGCAGGAAGCTGGTAAAATTGCAACACTAAGCTGCCTTTTTAGGACGGAGTTTTATCCTGATGAAAAGTGATGCAACGATGAAAAGGCTGCTAATATGAACGGCGTGTCGCTTTTATCAGCTCTGCAGATTCCCATGACTGCAGTTACTATTTTAAACCAGAAATCCTTTTTTTCCTGTGACCCTGCTGAAAAAATGTCCTCCACATTTCACATTTCGTGCAATAGCTCCAGGTTGATGTTTTAAAACCCTGCGACAGTCTTTCCCCGAGTGTTCACACATGAGTTGAACTCTTTAGGGCCTCAGCAATCGCTTAGAGGTTGGATTTAAATACCCATTGTGCAGGTATCGTGCGCCCCACCCCTCTTCATGTTGTTGCATTTTCCTGTATTTGTTCTCTTGCTCAATGTCAGGTGTGTCTGGGTGCAGCAGGAAATTGCAGCAGGGGATTATTCATTCAGAATTTGACATTTGAGCAATTGTACTTTGATTCATCAGTGTTGGAGAATATGCAAAAATACGTCAATCCTGGAAATAATGCCTTTAATGGTAAGTTTTATTAGAATAGGATAGTTTTTTTAATTGTTATTGCAAAGTGTGCAACGAAATTAAGTTTTGCCACATTTTTGAAGTTCATTAAGAAATATGCAGATATAGAAATAAAAAAAATGCAAGTGTAATCTATGAAAACAGTGATATAGCTTATTGTTGCAAAGATAGCCTATTTGGTGTATTAAGAAATACAGTAGTGTAACTACAGTGTTGCACATTTGGATATTGCACTTTGCTGAACATTTGCAAAAAATATAATGGTTTAAAATGGTGCAAAAAGTACATATAAGGTGCAAATACAAGGTGCAGTTGTATGTAAACATATGTACATGTTCAGTATATAAATAGAAAGGTGTTGCATATTAGAAAAGGGTGTAGATATTTCCAGATTCTGTCAGGTCAGGTCAGGTCAGCTAGAATATAATTTTCTGAGTAAGCAGTTGAACCAAATGCAATCTTGTCGTGCACCCATGCTCCTCTCAGGCATGTTGCACAATGCATACAAATGCCTCACTGTCCCCTTTGTGGTTCACACCACATCTACAGTGCAGACAGAGATGCAAATGTGTCCAAACTCTCACCAATGTGGCTCTATATTGTGCATCTGTAGTTGTGGTTCCTTAACCGACCACACACGATGACTGAGGGAGCCCCTGTCCTCTCTTTAACCCTCTGCTTTTGAAGTCTTTGTAGCCTCGCTAACCCTTTGTGCGGGGATGGCGCTCTAACACCGCCGTTGCTGCTGGATGTGCTGTTGTTGGCTACCGGGTATGACGCTGCAGCCACATGCAGTCTGTTCTCCCATCACGGTCCAGCTCTGCCTTCGACTGCACACAGCGCACCATCCCTCCAGCCCTCTGGAGATCTGACATCACCTCACATCCACAATAAGGGACGAAACGCGTTACCGGAGCATCCCTCGAAGGGCGTGGCGGCTTTAGGAATATGTGACCGAAAGGTTGAAGCTAATAACGCCCAAATTAGGATTATCATCTCCTATCTATTTTTTTTCTTCCTTGTAGCTGACAGGTCTCCATGTACACAGTGGTAAGTCTTGTTGTTGACCTGGCGGGGGAGCCAGATACTATTGATTTCCCATTGCCTTATTTTGGCTCAATCTTTTATTGTTTTGGGTCATCGCGAGCTGGTGGCTCATGTCACTGCGCGTTCTCACACCTAACATGCGCTCACGTTACGCACCTTGACCCGCGATGGTGAGCGCAAAAAAAATATTGATTTAACGGCGTTCCTGTGTGCCTTCTTATCCGTTGTGTGTGTGTGTGTGTGTGTGTGAGTAATCAAGACATTGTGCTGCTGCTTTATCCCCGTTTTCTTTTGTTTCGCAGAGCTCGAGTTCGGGGAACCCTTCCCTGCACTGCTCCATGTCTTCCTCGGCGGATTTCTCGGACGAGGATGACTACAGCGTTAAATCCGGATCGGCATCACCGGCACCGGGGGACACTCTACCCTGGAACCTGCCCAGACACGAGCGGTCTAAGAGGAAAATCCAGGGAGGATCCGTGCTGGATCCGGCGGAGAGAGCCGTGCTCAGGATCGCAGGTGAGGGGGCAGCCTGCCTGTTGTCAACTTCTCAGACAGTAACGCACGGAAACAATCTGTGGTTGAATATGTTGTAATATGTGGAGAATCTGAGGTTTAGAGGCGACTTGATATTCAAGTGATTCTTTCCTGGTTATTCACGGTTTTATTTGGGGACATAAATAGGGACATGGTTTTGCGCACATGTGATGGTATTTTGGTTTTGCTCTTAATCTGGATGCGATGCTTCAAAATTACCCAAAGAATCACTGAATATGCAATTTATTATTTTGTAATAAACCCCACTCTCCCTCTATTAAAAAAACCCACTAGACTTTACGATTTTATGGTTTAAAATTACTTGTTGGCACATTTAACAAAAAATAGGCTACTAGGACGCATTGAATGTGCCCAAAAGTTGGTAATGCCAGTCAATGTGAAACAACTGAAATAACCTGATTTACAGTAAATCCTGTTAGTTTCACTTTAAATATTGCTTGGGGGAACTGGGTTTTACAACTGTTAAGTGTTTTAGAATGATACTTTGACACCTTGGATGTCGTAAAACCCCTATCTGGAACACAGTGTGTCAGATTTCGACTGTTCCAAGTGAAGTTTTCAATAAAAGCGCACAGTTTATGGAAGTCTGTGTGACAGACAGCTGATCGACTGCTGTCACCAAAGTCAGACACATAGTTTTAAACTGTAAATCTGTCAACGTTCCTTGAGCTCTTTGGGAGGTGGACAGCGAGGAAAAAGTATTAAGGAGAGGCGTTGATTTTTTGTGCGCACTGTAAAAAAATCAGCCCAGTTTTAACATTATATTTTACTTGATGAGGTTATTTAGCACACTTTGGGTTATATTTAGATGATATGTATGCACTCGTGATAAATAAAATACACTAATAACGTTTTAATTTGGGTTTAAAGTCACTATTGGGCTAATTGACTTGTTAAGATTGGCATTTTTTTGCAGTGCAGCGCGTCCAGCAGTCCTTCCTATCAATCTCCTGAACGCCGGAGAGGAAGTGTCGCCTATTGGTCAGAGCGCAGACAAGGGAGGGATCTAGGGCGTTTCCTTCGATACAACAACAGCGCCGATCACTCTCGAGTCCTCAGCACATACACATGCATGCAAACACACACATACATCTACACACATACACACACACGCCGTGTCCCTGTCCGTCGCTGGTGAATGTCCAGTTAGTGAGTCCCGGGTTATGGCTCAGTACGCACCGCAGGCTTATGCGCTTTCGGACGAGCAGGAATATCTCCAAGCGTACGAGGATGTATTGGAGAAATACAAAGGTAGGATCAGTCGCTGATTGGATGTTGTTTAAGCTTTGGGGAACGATGAAGAAATTGTCTGATTGCTGCTTGACAGTTCAATAAATGTCAGCCTGCCCCCCTTCTCCCTCTGTCTCCCCCCTCTCTCTGGTGACTGGCTGGCCTTAGTGTCTTCATCCCTGCAGTGGAAAAATGAGAATATTTCCTGCATGACATCACATTTAGGCAGAATTTTGTTAGTCCACACAAAGGCTTTATTCTGAAGTTCCTTTGTGGTCACAGTTGATCATTAAATTATGTTTTTTTTTCTGTTTCTGAGCTATTTTCTGAAAATATTTAGCTTGAAATCTGTCTGGGGAAACAGTGTTTGACCAAATTACAGTGGCTATAGCTGCCTAATGTCAAATAAAAATCAAGTTTGTAGTTTGATTAATCTTTTTTTTCACAATGTTAGTTATTTATTGTGTATTTTTAAGGATGCTCTCACTTTTGGGAAATATAATTCATAGTGCCTCTGGGTCCTATGTGGTGTCTGAAGGCGGACAAGCACAATGACAAAGCAGGAAACGGCGTTAGTTCATATCCACTAGCTCATGTCACTTCGCTGCTCCTTTTGGGTCCATCTCATTAATTAGAATAAATCCATCACACATAAGAGGTCGCCTTTATTCAGTGTCTCTGTGACAGACCGAGATTGTTCACTAAACCATACACGTGCGTTCTGGGGCCAGGCCTGTGGTGATCCGGTGGAGCTGAATTCACACTGACAGCAGCGGCTTTAACTCTTGTGTTTCCCTTTTCACTTAGGCAAAGTAAAAACAAGGGGACAATAAATAATGGTACTGTTGTGCTAGCTGCGAGTGTTTTCTTCTCAGCTGTTCAGTATTTTAGCCAGCAGGCCCAGTCAGCTGTGGTATAAGGCTTAAACGCCCTGACTGGATTCTAATGGGATCATATGATGCAGCATCATTGGGAATCTAGCTGTTGTCTTAAGGCAGGGGAGCTGTGGCTGACAACAATCTGACTTATTTTGCTGGTTTTCTACATTTGCAACTAGTGTGCGATCAGTTTTTGCATGTTGAATATCATTTTTGGGGGATAATCGGATCCCCACGAGCTGTTGCATGCACAATGAACTTTTCCAGGAAGGGTAAGGCATGTTTTCTATGTTATCAATCAATTTTATCAATGATTTTGCAATTTTTTGAAGCATTGTAGTCTAATGTCTTACTTTGTAGTCTTAGTTTAACCAATTTATCACATATACTGTTATTAGCCAACTAAAATAGACCAAATTGAGGGTCCTTTTTAACTTATTAATAATATTCTACACATAATTTTTAGATGATCTTGGTAGAGACTTGAGGTGGGCTAATCATTTGTCCAATGGCAAACCCACCTACAACCTCCTATTTCCATCAGCTTTGTTTATAGACGGCTTCTCATGGCAGGAAAAAAAGCTCCAGCTTTGACTGCTGAAGCGAAACAATTTTCAACATTTATTTACGAGGGGTCGGTTAAGGAGAGAAACAATGGACCATATCAAGTTGAACATCATGAATTCATCATTTCTCTACAAAGTTGTGGACTCCTTGTGTGTGAGAACGATAGAGAGTGATTTACAAGATAAAATATTCATGGAAAAATATATATCTTTTTAGAGAACGTTTTTGTTTTTGAGTGGATGATACGCTTGCAAAATGTATCTTTGCGTCATTGTCAGTGTTTGCATTCCCAGTTATGAAAATGGCTCACTGTATTTATTATTTCCGTTAAAGATTTGGTACTTTCTATACGTGTTTCTATAATGTGTTGGAAGAGAATGCTTGTTTCTTATTGTTGCTTTAGCTTTATTTGCTCTTGTTGTGATCAACCAGAGCCCCAAGCCTCTTCCCATGTGATGCTCAGAGTATCAAAGGGACACATTTTCACTGGAAAATAATCAACAGTAACCATGCAAACACAGCCAAACTGTAAACTAAACAGCCAGTGGGCATGCTTTAAAGCAGGAGACAGCTTTTTGTTTGTCTTTCCAAATAAAGGCATCGAACTGGGTCATTTTCATATTTAACTGTGGAAGTTTAGCCAGTTGTGCAGGTTTTTTGTTTTTCATTATCTGTTGTGTTGAGTTTATGTTTATGTGGGTTCTTGTCATTTGTCGCGTGACTTGATTCCAGAGTCATCAGACACATCTGAGATCATGTTAGAAGTGAGAGAACAAGTGGAGAAAAAGGTGCACAGGTTTTATTGTAATGAGCGAGTGTCAAGTGGTTTGTTGCTTCCAGTTCACCTCTAGTGTGACCTTTTGTAAACTTCATCACCAGAAATAAGCTAAACATTTTCAAGGTTTTGGACGTACTGTATGAGGAACTATGTTTCAAAGAAATGCGAGTTCAGGATTATTTTCCTTGAGAATAAGCATAGCAATTGTCAGTGCAGTGAATAGGAGCAAGGATGTAATTCTTATCGCTCCAGCTGTAAGAATGCCACACTAATAAGGTATTAGGGTTAATAACACAGTTAAAAGAGGAATTGCTTTAGGCTGAGCTGAAATTCAATGCAGCCTTTGCAGACAAAAGACTGTAGACTTGAGGAAGGAGTTAAAGACGTGGTTTCTTAGGCACATAGGACTGTTAATGGCACTGGGCAGTGGTTGTACAGGATCACGCTGTTCTAGCAGAGCCTGCTTGGTAAGAACTGTCAGCGTGAAGGGGCCTTTAGAGTTTCTCAACGGTTGATCATCTTCTGACATCAGGAAAGATTTAATGGATTAGACATTTGGTGGTTCAGTCAGCACTTCAGTTTGCTTTTAAGATGCCACATGGCCTAAATAGTTTCATTAGATTGGAAAGGACAGTGTGTTTCTGAGGCAAAACCCAAACTCATGTGTTTTGCTTACAAGAGAGTCTTTGCAAAAAATCCACAGAAAATGTCATTTATCCTGGAGAATTATTCTGTTTTCCAAGCTGGTGACCTGCTGCTCTGGGCTCATATGCTGATATATTTATTTATTAGTAAACAAAGACATTGTTTGTGTGCGTTTCTTAATAGAGGCAAAAAGAGAAAATTAAAAATAGTAGTTATTTAATGGGTGTTCTTTTTCTTTGCAAGAGCCAGCAAACAATCTTTGGGATGTGTGCTCTGTTTGGAGTAGGGTGTGGTCTGTCAGTGTCTCTGTGACATTTCTATCTGTGAGCTGCTCTGATCTGCATTAGGACTCCTGTAGATACATAAAATATACCTCATTATTATTAAAATAACCATTTAAATCATCATATGGCCTTGTATTATCATCAAACACAGTGTGAGCGAGGGAGCATTGTGTTTTTTGCACAGTCACTGCCTTTGTCCACCCTAATGGGCCGCTCCTAGCCCAGCCCCTCTGCTCTATGTCGACAGCCCACTCATCACATTCAAATGGCCTAGTGGCCCACACACACACACACACAAACGCACACAGCAGGCTGCCTCTATGGAGACTGTCTGCTACCGTACAAAAGATACTTTGTTTCAATGGGAGCAGCATCCAAGTTTCAGAGACTTGTTCACGTGTCATGTTGATTGTGTGGTGACACTTTCTTGGCTTGTCTTTGAGATTCAAGAAGCCGCACTTTGAAGACGGCCTCTACCCACCTTGCTCAGCTCACAGAGTAACGCTCTGTACTGAACGCTGTGTCCGTGCACAGGAAAAAACTGAGCGCTAACTTATTGTTCACAAACAATAGGGACATACTTAATAGGTTTATGTTACACCTGTTTTTTTCAGATTGGAAAATACATAGAATGCTAGCTAACCAACTTTATTCCAAGAAAAAGGAAAGGAGAAAAAAAAGAGTCTAGGATTGACATGTGGTGTATCTGACAGCTGTACAATTAAAACAAACCTGTTTAAACATAGAGTGCATTTGATTCAGCAAAAATGGGAAGAAATATGATTCCGATTATTTAATCATAATGTTATCTAATTATCAACGGTCATTCCAGAGATACCACAGACAGAATCCAAAGTGCTAATGGCTAATTACGTGCATTAGATGTTTGGATATGTTTCTAATTCCAGGTCCGTAATCTCACAATAACATCTGTCAGGAACTGATCTGAAGCTGTGACTACAGCTGCTTCTGGTTTCAGTTTACATTAGGCCAGACTGCTTGTTATTCAGTTCTCAGAATCCTAATTTCTGATCTTTCTGCTTTTATTGGGCATCAGTTTGTTAGGATTCTATGTAGAAAATAAAATGCTGAAAAACGAAAACCATCATCGGTAAATATAGAGTGCACAATATGTACTAAAACATAATGTTGTCCTTGTTACCAAGACCTTCATTGATCTAATCAAACAAACCAGCAGAGCCCTCAGAAAGCTTTTAATTGTTCCATTAGTCTTTAGATACAGAAATATGTCTGCATTTTATTTAGTCTTTTATCATATATTATCCTTACATTTATCGTTTAAGCATATATGTGCTTTATCCTTCTGGCATTATATTGATCTTCTTCTTTATATTGCTTAGGAAGTTCTATGAAATATGGCTCTACTGCAGTGCAGTTCAGTTGCATTATATTTGTGCCAGAGCATGATGCATGCTCACTGTTGTATTTATATGCTGTCATGGTGATGGGAAGACCGGCATGACTGAACCTCATTCCAGTGCTCTGCTTTGCTGCTCTTATATGAGATCATCTTGCGAGTCTCTCTGTCCCACCCCTGACTCATGCCCTGTAGCTTTTCCTCTCCCACTCCAGCAGCACCACCCTTCTCTCCCGAATGCAGCAGATGCTGGGAAACAGTCCCACACTAGCAGTAGGAAACAGATTTCCTTTCTCCACTTTGTGATAAGTGGCCAAGAGATGAGCAGTTCCAGTTGTATTTGTGTGACCTCTACATTTAGAAACGTATTGGTAAACCATTCTTATGCTCTCATGAATTACCTTAGACCTTGCGTAACTTGTAAAAATAACAATATTAAGGGATTTTAATTGGATTTTATTATTGTAGTTCGGGAATGCCCATTTATAAAAAAAATGGTGGATGTAAATTATGTGAATCATTGTTTATGGCCTTCACAGTCTCCAGTTGTAAACCCAGTTCAGCACGAATGGGAGTTTTTGAACAGATGTGCTCTCCGCTTAACTTGACGTTCCGAATAATTTGTTACACAGAACCAAGTTGTCCTTGGAATCTGTTTGGAAAAGGGCAGACACTTTCAAAAACACTTGGCAGGTGTTGGATGAACCATCCGTCTATCACCATCTATCACAAACTAACGCAACTAAAAGCTGCCAGCAGTTACTCATAGGGTGCCAATAGGTCGGACCAACTGTGGATCGGCTACAGGTGCATAGCTTGAAGCCTAGAATGATGGATTTTCTCATGATTGTGTTTCTAGCTACCTCACAAGCAACCTCCACCATTATTAAAACACCAAATTTGGAAGGAAAAAGCAGCTACAGTTAGATATCAAGCTGCACTGAAGCTGCTCTGGCAGGTTGTGATGGTCTACACCTTACTAATACGATCCACTTTGGGCTTTCCTTTAATTTGTTACCCATGTGGATGTTGTAAGTAATGTAAAAGGATCATACTGTCAACGTGATAATTGATGATTATAAGATTACTTTAAAATACACTCATATCTGTTTCCAGTTGATAATGTGACTGTAATAAATGTCTAGATATAGTTCTGAATTTAAGATGATTGAAATCTTAATTAGACTGGTGCATAAAAGCCTTATCTGAACTCATAAAGTAACCCCTCTGAGCAGTTGTTAGCTATTTTGTTATGCATATGTTAAACCTTTTTCAGTCATGCACTGCTTTCCATTATTCTGACGGCATTCGAACATGTCAGCTTCATGTCTGGATGAGCACCTCGGTCTCTTTTTCATCAAACTTGTGTCAGCAGTCCTGCTACGTCAAACCTAGTAGCATTTATGCATCACTGTCAACACAGCACAAGTCTGAATTGCATGCATAAACAGATATGTATGCACAACACGTCACCGGATTTACTGTCCAATCTTACGGATTTGGCAAATATTGCGCACATACCTCGGCCCCCTTCGACACTGTTGTGTGTATATCTGAACGAAGCTGTCAGCAAATTAACATAAATGTAACCGATGTCTGAATGATAGCGTGCCGTCACTTTAACAGATTGATGAAGCCAGCAATGTTACATATCCCATGTTTGAAAAGGGCTTTAGAGAGTAGAACTACTGCAAAAGAAGTCAGTGTGACTCTCTTTTCTTTCTCTCTTTTTCTTTAATTTGTGTTGTTTATACTTAAAGTGGGTATTTGTGAAATTGGTGTTTTTTTGTATGTCTGCACTGCAACGCTATCATTGCACTGGTGTTTTTTTTTAAAACAGAAATTTCCTTGTGTTATGTCAATCAGTGTAAATACATATGCTTAGCTTAAATTATAGGTCTGAATGACAGTCCAGGAAGGAAACCAAATTTCCTCACATGCATAAATACTCACTTCATTTTGGCAGTAGCAGCTGTTGCACATATGGAGGCTATTGGATTGTTAGCAGCCATGTGTGTGTCTGAGTGTGTGTCCATGTTAGTACCATAAGTGTGTATTTATGTCCCATTAGCCTTCATTAATGCACCCTTCTTTCCTCTGCTTGGCTTGGCTGAGTGCCTTTGTAGTGAGAGCTTGCGGTTCACCTTCATCCTCCATTTGCTTTTCATCAAGGGTCATACAATATTTCAGCTTCACTTGTGGGTATATTGAGCATTACATCTTATTTATCTCTGGTTCAGAGTCATGCACAGTAAAATCAGATTATCTGGCATTATGTTCTGTCTGTATATTCTGCTACTATTGCTATATTTGCAATAGTTTCATTTTATTCATTCATATCTGCCCACAGTTTGTTGTAATTTAGCTTAAAGTAGAGGAAAATAGAAGTGAAATGTACAATGGCTCATATTGTACCTCATCTTTGTACTGTATATTCTGCTCGTATACTTCCTCAGCAGCACTTTCAAGAATAAAACCATAAGCAAGATATCTCTGCACAGATGCTCAGACTTTGCAGCCTTTCTGTTAGTTTCTTCTTCACTTTAGCCTTAAAAAAGCAAAAGACTGACTGGAAGAGGTGCTTTGAAGGCTTGGCAACCTGTTTCAGTTACTGAGCTGTTCCAGTCGCATACCTCCGATGCTGCCCTACCCTGCTGAGAAGACAGACTGTAGTATTCTCACTTGCAAAGAATGAGAAAAATGCATTCGCAAGTGTCTTGTGTTTATGTTTACCACCTACCCAAGTACCATTTTCACAACATGCTTATTAAAACACATTGGATGAAGGCAGCAGTACTGCATTGAGTCACCATTAGCGGTGTCTGTTGTAATAGATAATGTGCATACAACCTCCATAAACCCACAATGTGTTTTTGACAAGGACGAATGGTGAAGTGTTAGCATTTTAAGTTGCAACACACTAGTTGTTTAATTGATGGCACTGTCAGTCTGATGGGCGTTCCACTTCTTCAGCCTAGACAACTTTTAGATGGATTGCCATGAAATTTTGTGCAGACATTCATTGCCTCCCAGACTTTTCCACCTGCAGGTTGACAGTTTTGTTTATTAGTGCAGGGGTTTCTAAACCTTTCAGCATCCGACCCCCAAAAATAGCATTTCCAGAGACTTGCACATCCACTATCCTGGAGGTGGCTGAAGCATACAAATGTTGTGCGGAGCCAGGCACACACATTCATAATCTTATCCAAACAGAGACATAATAACAACACAAAAGAACACAACAGCATAACCATAATGTCATTTTATAGTAATTTAATATAGCGAAGCAGACTGCATCAGGCAAAGTAATCTCCATGTCTACACTGCAGCACTGAGGAAACATACAGTTTGTAGGAGCATCAGACTCATAAGTGATACCTCACTGCGTTTTAATAACCAGCATTTAACTACTATATTTATCTTTCGGAACAATTGTAGGTAAAACTTTCTATTTTTATTTAATTTTAAACTTTATTTGATTTCTGAAAATCATCTCATGACCTCTTGGGGTGTCCGAGCCACAATCTGGGAACCATTGTGTAAATTAATATCTAAACATAACTTTTTTTGTTCCAGGGGACAAATAAAGTTTTTTGAATTGAATAGAATTGAATAAAGTACTGTAGGGTGGATTGACATTAAATTTAATATACATGATGCTCAGATGGCCATCCCTTTACTTTTCACTTTTTTACCCCACTTTCGTCCAGTACTTCGGATTAAGACCAAACACCCTTAAAACTATTCCAGCTTAACTGTACTTTGTGTTTACCACTCAACATGTTAGCATGCTCATGTTAGCATTTTGCTCCCAGCACCACTGTGCAAACATACCGAAGCTTAGGTGCGGAAACGCTCAACAAAAGAATTTTATTTGCAGCTTTTCAAAACAAACATGGGGAAAAATGAACGTGTATGGCAGGTTGTTCGTCTTGTTGAAGCGCAGCATGGGTCTTGAGTAAGCTTTGGCAAACTTTTTCCATTTTGTGTTGCCTGTTTGCGACCAGGATCAGACAATGCTGTGCAATAGAGTGACTTATTTCAATGATTCATGTCCTGCTGGTGCTGTTTTTTGAAGGATCACTTGAAGAATAACGGTATTCAATCAAAGTAGAGCCCATTCAATCAGAGGAGTAAGATGGTAGATCATAGTACATAGTGACAAAGCCTCAAGCCAATCAATGACACACATGCCTTTGTTTGCTGAGCTGGTTGTGACACCAGAGATCTGCAAATGTTAGGGGGTCCTTGTCATTGGCTGGAAGGTTGACGGCTTTTCAGTCCAGCCTTTATGTCTGTTTTTATTTCCCTCCCATACGAGGTCAGGAGGATTACATAGGCTGGATTTTGATTGCTAGGACTTTTTGACTCTGCCCTGCTCAGAATGTGGGGATATTTTAGGCATCCTGACATAACAAGATGCCAGAGGGTGTCACTGGCCCCCCCTGTGCCAGATGTTCTCAGGAAAGTGACAATTTATCCGTTCTCCTGTTTGAATATGCCTGTGAAAATGTTGTAATCGAAGGTCGGTATGAGGTGCTGCAGACTGTCCTGCCACTGGTTGAACTGTCAACAGTCTGGATGTCTGTTGAAAGTAATTCAGTAACTGGGTCAGTGCATGCCAACTCACCCAACCGTCCCGGTTCATGTCATGGATGTTCATGAAAAAAATCATGTGAAAACTTCTATTAAAGTTTACAAGACCTTGTGATATCCCAAAGTTCTACTCCTAATACTTTTTTAGTTATCAGCTTTTAAGGTTTAACACTTTGAACTTAATGTCATCCCTTTTGTGATACCTTGTGCCTCATCACTTGGTCTTTTTCCGCTACATTGGATTGAAATTTGTACTGAATATCCACAAAAAAAGGATACTTCCCAACTAGTTGTTAGTGAGTATTTACAGTAATCTTAGTGAGTATTTACAATTATACTTACAAGTATTTACAATAATCATCGTAGTAGGATTAATAAC
>OMNN01026515.1:0-11707 GCA_900302755.1 Chromis chromis
TGCCTATGACTGTACTCAAAAAAGGAGGAGCCTGATCAAACAGTGTCTGTCCTCATTGGCTGACAGAGGCCCTCCCTCCTCCCTTTTAAAAGCCTGCTTTCTTACCTGAGTTACAAAAGAGCCACAACTCCTCAACCAACTCACTTGTCTCATCATCTGTCTCTCCTCTTTAGCAAATAAATTTACTCAAAAGGGCGAGAAAAAAAAGGGAACCTGCTGTGCAACTCTTTAAGGAACTTTGCAGTAAGTGAGCGTTCTTATTTTGCTTGATAAATGTGGGTCATACTGTGCAGGCAATTGCAATACACATTTACAGAACTAGCAAAAAAAGTGGTAGTATTTGTTTTTGAGGAATTTCCTCTGTTAAATTTGGTGTTGTGGAGGATTGATTTCATTCTGTTGGCTGCAGCAAGGTGTGTTTAAAGAACACACAGTTGCTCTAGTCATAAGTCATGTAGAGTAGTTTCTGCACTGTGCTTTGCTGGAAGGGGTTTCAGAGGTGGCTGATGCAAGAGTTTGTTTGGGTGGAGGATGGATGAGGTAGTTTTCAGAGCTGAGAGTTGAGGTTTGAAACTTCTGTATGAAGAATATTTCTTAAAGAAAGTGTTATTCTATTTTGAAACGACATGCTAAAGTTGAAAAATGGAGAACAAATCAGTGTTTTTTTTTGGTCTTTTCAGTTTTTTTGCAACAAAGCAAAGAACAGTTATAGTAGAAACTGTAGCAGATATTCTGTAAATCTCACTAAGGATGCCTGTTGTGTGATTATTTGGCCCCAAACTTGTTGACTGAGAACAAAACTCAGTCATGTTTTAGCTACCAACATACGGAAATGTGATTACTGATAGGTTTGGTTATAATTTCCTGTTTTCTAATTTCTCAAGTCTGCATGACTTTATCTGCACGTTTGATTCTGCAGAAAAAATCTCTGACAGCACAGACCAACTGATTAGTGGTTATGATACGCTGCAGAAGTTTAGTGGTGTGTCTTGGATCACCCATTTAGCATTAAAATGAACAGCTGTAAACACAAGTGTGAAAGCAGTTAAGACACCCTGAGGACACAATGGGACCCAGACTCTCTGGCCACTTAAAAGGTATTTGGGATGCGCAGAGTATTAACATAATATCACTCATGTGGTTTTACCCAGGATATCCTCAGTAGTTCTCTTTTACAGCTGTGTTGCCAAGTGGAAACGTGATTCCTCAATTTAGGCAGAGTAAAATGCAGTTTGTCATGTTATGTAAGTCTGATACTGCATCAGAGCCAGGCGCTGCTATGCACTGCATGGCACGCTTCCAAACGTGTGCTTCTATAAGGTTACGGCTGTGACAACATGTGAAGTTAACCCAGTCAGACAGGTTAATCCCCTTGGCTGTGGAAAGCGAAAACTGTTCTCCCGCTTCGCTCTCGCCTCACAGCAGAGAGCGACGTCGGGAGATTAGACGCACCGGTGTGTGTGATGCGGTTGTTAACGGTAATGTAGCCACTTAATCTCTTTTGGCTCATAGATATCAGGTTTTACTTCCGCAAGAGCAAGATCACAGGAAGAACGAGAGCCTATCGGTGACAAAAACATCTTTTGAAAGAAGGCCTCATCTTGGGGACCAGCCTGCATCAGACGGATGGGAGTCGGGGTGGAGAGATCACCTTTGGCATTGTTTGCAGTTGATGTCCTTGTTGTAAAACGGAAAGTTTTATGCTGATGCATGGTGGCATGTTGACTGTAAACACCTCTTCACATTATGATGCAAGGATCCTGCTGCTCAACCACTTCCCTCATTAGAAGTGTTGCTTAACCAACACCTACTTGTATTTTACCAGCTTTTAACTGAGTATTTCTGTCTGGTAAATACTTGCTGCCTTCATTCATCAGCTATAGTTACTTGTAGATCAAAGATTTTACATAAAAAACAATGATCAGTTTAGAACAGGGTATGTACTGCATGTAAAATCATTAGATTAGATTATTAGATTAACACCATTTTCTAACAATTCACAAACCAAACAACTAATGGATAAACCAATAAAATAACTGACAGGGTAATTAACAATAAAACAAAATGGTCATTTGCAGCCCTAACAAAGATCAGATCAGATAAGATGACATTGAATTTTATTAATCCCAAAGGAAATTCCTGTGCCAGTTATTCTTCAGAAAAAAAATATTAGTAACATATAAAGAACTGTTTTGGTTAGGTTGTGGTTTACCAGCTCTACTGTTTTGGTTCTCTTGCGCTACTTTTAAAGTGTCATTTTCAACCAATAACTGACTGTATGCTACCTTGCTAGCACCATGTTGCAGACGGACACAGTTAGCAATTAGCTGGTGAACATAGTTTAGCATTTAACTACTAGAGAGACAGATATTTTACACAGGTTACCAAACCAGACCTAAAAGAACACTGAGTACTTCATTTTTAATCATCAAGCGGACAGAAATATGACTCAAAGGAATGCTAATGTTGCTCAGTATCTGCTGTGTACAAAAAAAATAACTTTGCTAACCTGCTTGTTAGTAATTAACTCTAACCTATTATCACTTCAAAAAACTAAAAAAAAGTTGTGCCAGATTGGTGGCAAACTTGATTTGCAGTAAAGAAATTAGATTAGTTGTAGCATCTTAGCATATTTTACTGTCTAACACATTTAACAGGCCCCATATTCCATTTTAGATCCTAGCATTTCACCATGCTAACACGTGGAGCAGCAAGTACATACATTGAAGCCTATCAAAGGAATTTCCAGAGAAAGAATTAGCCATAGATCATTTATTGAACTGGCTCAACATTTTAAGAAATACACTCATTTAATTTCTGGTCAAGAGTAAACCCTCTGAACCCCAAGCAGTTCCAGGGCGTTAAACACAGCCTGCAGTTCAGCCGAAAAGTCCCTGACCATTTGTCACAGCTGAGTCACTAATGGCTTCTTGATTGTGCAGAAGAGTGCAGATTTATTAGTTTTTTACAGAATCATGTTAGAGCAAAGGGTTTATTTTTTAGCACAATTTTAAATGTAGAATGAAATATCACTTTTTATCTGTTTCGGGCTCTGATAAATGGTGTCATTTAGGCGTTTTCTTTTAAATAAAACTTGCATTTCAAACCTGCTGGTGGGTTTTGGGGTTCAGAGGGTTAAGCATCAAAATGGGTACCATCGTATGTTGGTTAGCTTAGCTTAGCATAAAGACAGGGAGAGGGGGGAAATAGCTTGCTTGGCTGGGTAATGAAATATACTCAACAGCACCACCAGGCTGGAAGTTTTCTTCACTTCCTCCTCCTTCCTTCCTTTATGCTAAGCTTCAGATATAATGTACAGACATGAGGGTTGTATTGACCCTCTCAAAAAGAAAGCAGAATGTCAAACTGCCCCTTTAACTTTGCATCATAACGTGCTCTGGTCCAGCTTTAAAGCATCAGCTCCACATGATTACTCCTGTAAACACTTACAAACAATAGAGAATGTCTGGTCTGTCCTTTTTTCATGTGTCCAGCAATGTGAGTAACAACTGTGTTGTGGTTGTGTACTTGTTGCCACGGCTTGTGTTTTCTCTTTGGTGGTTTGTCAGTGAATACCTCTTGGGATCTTTTCTTCCAACCCAGTCAAAGAGCTCTTTGTGTGAGTGACTGTAAATCATTTTGCTGGTAGTTTCATTTATAATCACGCAGGCTTCGTTCACTGGCTTTGACCTGCTTCTTACATAACTTTGTGATGAATACTGATGGAAAATGAACGTGTGTGCCCCTGTGTGGCGTGTCAGATTTTTTTTTTCTTTAATGGTAGTGGGTGAGGCTGAGTAAAGCAGCTCAAACATGAACAAGGCAGCCTGTTGATGGAGGTGGTCAGGCGGCCTCAAGAACCTGTTTTATCCCTGACCTGGTTCTAATGTTTGTTTACTGAACTCCAGCCAGTAATCTTTATGTACGCTGACATTTGTAATATCTTCCTACAGATAAAAGAAACTTGTAACATAATTTTGTATTTTAATAGACATTGCTGAGTGGGTAAGCATTTGAAATATAGTTAATAACACCACTGATGGAGCTGGTGTAAAAGGTAAAAGTCAACAACCCTCACAGCTCTCCTGGTGCTGGTGAAGCTGTATGAGAGGTTGCCTCATTTTCCCTCTTCAAAGTGATATATCAGAAAGTCCTTTGGTTCCAGGAAATGGTTTGCAGGATAGAGGGCTCCATGTCACTGCTAAGTGTTCTTCATCAAGGACAACGGCCTCTGCAGGAGGCTGATAAGACAATGACAATAAATGCTTTTGCAGTCCTGTAATCAGTTGTAATGTGCAATTCCTGTGGTGAACTTGAATATTTTAAGAGCGGGGGAAAAAATCTACAGACATCTTTGAAACTGTTTTAGTCACTGAATCTTTGCTTTTGTGTTTCCTCCATGCTTTCAGGACTTTTCCTTTATCTGAGGTCGTGAAGAAGCGCCCTGTGCCGTCTCCTTGTGAAGTCTGAACCCTGAAGATCCGGAAAACTGAATTTCTCCGCTTGTCGACCTGCTGTTTGAACCATAATGCCCGGAATTGTGGATCGCATGGAGCTTAGGAAAGTCTCCACGGAGGCTGATGACGACAGCACCGACAGCCTGGATGACCGCTACACAGAGCCCATCGACTCTGAGAAGGCCACCATCAACAGGTCGGCAGCCAAGAAGTTTTTGTTCCCTTCATTCTCAAACACTGTATTAACTAAAAGCACTTTGATGTTGTGAGAAATGATCCACCTGGATTTCTGTTGGAGATTTCTAAGCAAGTCTACTTCTCCCAGTAACCTGGTTGCATGAGAACAAAGTCTTTATCAGGGTGTAAATGACCATTTGTCACATTCTCCAGTGTTAATCTAGAATTAATTATTTAGGCTGCTTGTCTAATTAGAGTGCTGGTTTTGCTTCAGGGCAGCTAGTCAGTGATTAATTATTAAAGGTGGTGTGACTTTAGGTGAATGACAGGAACTGTTGACTGCTTTGAAGTGACAAGAGTTAATTTTTTACACACTATGTAAACTAAAGACCCTGACACACCCAAATGACCTCAAATAACCAGCAAAGACGGACGCCGGCTGATTAAAAATTGTTTTTCTGTTACACTTGCTCTTGAAAACAAACACTACAGCTGATGGCAGGAGGACAAATCACAAGATAGAACACTAAAAGTTGATATATGCATGAAGTGAACTTCCCACTGCTTTTGCATGTTCTAATGTATGTTGTTTTTCTTGGTCCTTGCAGCCAATTCCTGGACGATAATGATGACGCAGAAAGCCAGAAGTTCCTGTCAAATGGGATGATGAAGAAGAAGAAATATGAGGAATACCATGAAGAATATGTAAGAGGATTCACGTCACATTACTGATAGCTAGCATCTGTCAGTCAGAGTGAATGCTTTATCTCATGACACACAATCTGCAGATTTTACAAGTAAATCGAGAACAAAAACAACTAAAAGTATTCTTATTTTGTCAGCAATTTAGTTAGAAAATGGGCAGTTAAGAACAATAGAGAAAAGTAAAATATCTTGAACACAGTTAGGATTGTTATGCAAACTTTGTGGTTATCCTCGTAGTTTCAATCGTAGCATCTGGACTTGCTTGAGTTTGTCGAAGACGTTCCACCTCTCATCCAAGAGGCTTCATCAGTTCTAAACTGACTGGTTGGGAGTTCCAGATTTTAATACTCTTCAGGAGCCATTAACACTATTGAAGCTTTAGTCTGCTGGGTGTGTGTTGCCCCTCCCCTCATTATGCGAGTCGTTAGGTCCTTCCCTTTCACAATGGGATTCGTTAGGGCCCTTTGTGGCCAGGTGTGAATGGGTTCTGTTCTTCCTGGGTAGAGAATGTAATACTGCATTGTAAACAGGTGAGAGGTGATGTCGCAAGCCCTCCCCCTCTTTGTGGTTAATATTTATACTATGCAAAATCTGCCTAGACTGTCACAGTTTTTTTTCCCATAGTCACAAAAGGGAAACTCATTTTAATATTAGTAATATTATTTAACATCTACAACAATGGGTAAACTACATAACTGGTCAATTTTTCTGTTTTTATTGCATTTATGTTGATTATTAAGGATGTTTATTTAAACATTAATGTCATCTATTTCTCATCATGTCCAGATAAATTACAAAACATAATCAAGTTTTAATGCACAGTGAAAGGTTTTTAAAGACACATACCACATGATGGAGCTTGTGAGTCATGGTGAGAGCAGCGGTGAAGGAAAAGAGAAGGAGGTGTGGTAGAAAATCTAAGTCTACATATTCATATTTAGCAGCTACATGATTACCTTTACAGGTTTTGAGAGTTTGGTGACAGTCAGTAGAACTGTATCAATATTCAGCCTCCCCATTTATTTAAATAAGATCACAACAGTGGTTCAGCAGGGATACAGTCATGGAAATGTCAGCACTTATGAACTGAAGCTGAGGGTCAATTAAATAAAGGCTGAATAAGTACTGGAACCAAACTAAACAGTCAGTTTTCAGCCGTGTACAGAACGTGAGCTGACAAAGGATTTACCGAAGGCATCAGAGTCTGGTGTGGTAGCTACACACTGACAGTTTATTGCTGTCTTTCTGCACTGCAGGGGGCATATAGTACATCTGACAATAACATAGCGCAATGAGGTCTTACATATATCATCACTTTTCAGTATTGTTCGCATGCGTTCCTCATACAGATCTCTTATCGTCCTCTCTTTCTCTCTGAGCAGCATCCCGGTCACACCTCCTTCGGCATGTCTGTCTTCAACTTGAGCAACGCCATCATGGGCAGCGGCATCCTGGGTCTGTCCTTCGCCATGGCAAACACTGGCATCGTTCTCTTTACGTAAGTACACTGCAACACAACAAACAAAACGACATGCATGCTCATTAGGGCCTGTGTGAGAAAAGGACATGCAGCTATTTGAGTCATTAATTTATTTGATTACAGAGAGCAAGTTTTGACATGCAGTAGATATTGATTTGGTTTTAGGTTTCTTTAAAACATTTTATTCTGGGACGATGTGGAAGCTGAGTAGCTGGGTTCAGATAAGAAGTGACTCCCTGATTCAGTTGGACCCTTACTGCATGCTATTTCCCCACATTTGCTGTCTCTCTCCACTGCCACTAACTAATCAAGACAAAAATGTCCCAAAAATAATCTTAAAAATAAACAATCTATTCTTTATACCGCCTCCCAAAACGTATCATAGCTCAAGGGATGTGTTATGCTGTTGGTTACATCTCAAGATGACTGACAGTGTCACCTGAATAAAGGCCCTGAAGTGATCCACAGGCGTAACTGACTGACACAGATTTCGGTTACACTGACATTCACAAACGAGCACATGCTTTTTTCAAATTTAATTATAGAGCAATCCTAGCCGGCAGGATTGTTATTATGGGCTTTGCATAAAAGATCGAAAAGTACAATGTGTCATACAAGCATTTCCTGCTGAGCCTTACTGGGTGCAGTGGTAGGTGTGTGTCGTCCGAGTTATGTCATGTGCACAGTGTGATGTGAGAAAACCATTTTGCTTTCCACTAGCAAAGCAAGTTGGGCTATTCCTCGAGCTCTAGTATGCATTTATTAGCGCTATGACACCATATTTGAAGTATATGGTGTTGATATGTACTCTTGTTATCAGTAAAATACAAGGTTGAGTTTTGTTTACATTTTAGGGTGTAAGTAAACACGCACATGCTAACTACTAAGTATGCTAACAATAGCAATGCTAATGCATCGCCAGTTCGTCTTTGTTTAGCGTGTTAGCATTTGGTAGCATGTAGTATTTAGCACTAACCACAAGCTACAGCCTAACTACAGCTAAAGATTTATTGGACAGCTTCACATTTTGATGACTCTTGTATACATAAATCTAAATTCTGATCACGTTACCACCTGGAACAGAGAGCAGCTCTGTCTGAACTCCTGCCCCTCAGTTCCTCTGCCATCTCTCACCCAGCTGTCTTTCCCGTGCAAATGCATTATCAGCATTCATGGAGGACTTCCACCATCCAGCACCCCACTGTCACCCAACACCCACTTAATGCCCCCATGAAACCCCTCTCTCTGGTCATAATCCATGCCCCTGCTCCGTGGTCACCTCATGGGTTGGCAGTGTTAAATGGAAACAAGAGTTGAAAAGCTGCCGTAGCTTGTGCAGAACCACCACCAGGACAAAAAGAAACCGGGGGTTACATGACTTCTGGAAGCTGTAAAAGTTAATCTCTGTCCCCGTGCTTCCAGCATCACCCTGTTGACAGACAGTACGCCATCTAAAGAATGCAGTAAATGGATGTATTGACGTAGCATTGACGTGACAGAGCGCTGGTTATGTTTGAACCATGCTGAAGTCGTGTTGAAAGCACACAGCGTCCCCTGAGACGAGCACCCCCCCGAACACACAAACAACTCAATGGCACACATTTCTGAGCAGCTGCAGAATGTCACACCTTCTTTGATGTTCCCTTTTTAAAAGAGGAAGGAAGAAAAGGTCCTGCCGGGATTGTGTCAATGCAGCTACATCAAAGTAGACAGATAACTACGTCTACTCCACCTAACATGTATATTTGTCTTTCTGTGCAGAGTCCTCCTCGTCGCTGTGGCCATCCTCTCCTTATACTCCGTGCATCTGCTGCTTATGACGGCTAAAGAAGGAGGTTGGTATTTAAGTTCGGGTGCAGCAAGCTTGACTGGCCTCTTAATGACCAGTGATGAAAAGAAGGGGTAAAAAATGAATGAATGGGGTCCGTAGCTGGTCGTCTAAGCAAGAAATAGGAAAACAACTCAACTTAACTGCGCAAAGCCATATGTATATTTATGAAGTACTGTACAGTTTCACTTCTTCATGCATCCAAAAATATTCAAATACTATTTTTGTTGTTCCTCTTCTGCAATGGGGATCTAATATTCAGATATCAATAATATGTGGAAGTTATCATTCTTTTACTTTTCTTTTAATGCTTTTCTGTACTGAAAAGCCATTAAGGAGTATAAAAGATCAGGCAGCACTTTAAGAAGGTACAGCAATACTGTGTTTTTTCAGACAGTACTTTAAAGTCACTAGATATACAGTTGTAGAAGTAGCAGGAGCAGGTTAAGCAAGTTTAGTAAAGTGGTACCAAAGGAGACCATATACAATACACCTGACTGTTCTTTCCTTGTCTTCATGTGTCTTCTGCTTTCTGACTTGTTCTTTGAGGGTAATTCTCCATCATCTTCTTTCTTCTTGCAGGATCCCTCATCTATGAGAAGCTGGGAGAGAGAGCGTTCGGTTGGCCTGGGAAAATGGCTGCATTTGGATCGATTATCATGCAAAACATCGGAGGTAAACCCTAAACCAGTGTGTTCAAGTAAACAGATGGAAAACAAAGGAAAAGCCTGAATAAATGAGTAAAGCAGCAATGTGAATGCAGATACTTCAGTGCATGGTTTATATAGTTTTTCCTTTCATTTGTTACCCATTAGTGTGATTTGCAGACAGTGGTTTTCACTTGTTTTTTTGCTTGTAATGTGTATATGTGAAAGATATTTGTAGGGAATCTCTCAGTATTTTCTCTGTTGTCGTCCTGCAGCCATGTCCAGCTATCTCTTTATTGTGAAGTATGAGCTGCCAGAAGTGATCCGAACCTTTCTGGGCTTAGAAGAAAACTCCGGGTGAGTGTGTGAGCTTTTGAAGATAACGTACATTTTTGTTTTTGGTGTGCCATCTCTTGTGATTTTAATCCTGCGCTGTGTTTGCAGTGAATGGTACATGAACGGAAACTACCTGGTGGTGTTTGTGTCAATCGGAATCATTCTGCCCCTGTCTCTCCTCAAAAATCTGGGTAAGGACACAAGTGATCACTAAAACCTAAATTATATTTGACCATCAAATCGTATCTTGTTCAAATATTTCACCACATGTTCTGTGACCTTTAATCTACTTGTTTCTAATATCGTTATCATGCACTGACTTCCAAGAGGTCTTAGTGTTCACTTCCTGCTGCCTGGAGCCATATTCATCAGTGCTTCCATGTTCTATCTGTAATCAGCTCTGCCCAACCAGAAGTAATGCAACACTAGTCTAACCCCTTAGTCAGCTCTGGCAATTAGAAGTTACAGTAACATAACACTGCTAATAAGCCTGTAGTCAGCTGCATGACTCAGAGGTAATTTATGAACACAGGAGTCAGATCAGGCTCAGCTGGCTCAGCTCCAAAAAGCCCGGCTGACCAGATGATCTAATTAAGACAGTTAGACATAAAGCAGCACATAGGTTCAAAGATACCAATGACTTTGCCACCCACTGGCATTACATTTGTATTTGTCTGTATTGGTCACTGGTTCTTTTCTCGTAAAGGCTTTATTTAAACTGCAGCTCAGTTCTGCTCTGATTGAATTTTGTTGTTTTATTCTTGGATGTGGGTCAAAATGAAATTGAATTAAAAGCAACAAAAAAAAGACAGAGCAGAGTGCAGAGTAAGAAAAGAAAAGTGTTTTTTCACTCACCAATGTTTTCTCTTCTGTAGGTTACCTGGGCTACACCAGTGGATTTTCCCTTTCCTGCATGGTCTTCTTCCTGGGCGTGGTAAGTTCAGCTTAGACAGTTTAAACAGATGCTACTAGGATATGTAGTATAAAAGGATATTTTAAATCTTCTGTTATTAATATTTCGAGATTGACAGATCAACATGTAACATTCACACCAACCCAGAATGACCTTACTCTCACCCATCACAGCTCTATGGGCATGGTAGCATCTTTCAGCTAATTGTTTTGGTGTTCTAGCTCACAGCTTTAAGGCTAAAATTTGCTTTCAGTGTTTGCAAGGTTACATGTCCACATAGATCCCTGTGTGAATGACCACGTGCATCCCAAAAGTTTTGACTGTGCAGGCTGTTCTGCACTGCGAGCACATGTACTGCACATAAGCCAGAAGAACAAATTGTTCCCAAAACAATTGTTTGATATGAGGAGAGACTGCGGGAGAAAATTCTCTGTCATCCACAGGTTTTTAATTTATCATTAAAAGAGTTATAATTGAAGTAGTCACAGCCAGACTTGGGGGGTGCTTTGATGTGTTGTTACATGGTTTTTATCGATGGAGCCCAGACACAGTAGGAAATTCTAAATTCTCCAGAAATCCGGTGCTATGTCCGCTCACTGTGCTCGACACACCTTAGGAATAATCCCTGACACGGTGCTACAGCCAACCCTGTTACACCCTGTTAAAAGTGCAAAGTCATCCACAGGAGTCCTCTGTGATTTTCTGATATGCATAGCAGACCCGACTCATAGCTGTCGCATGAATAGAGCTGTGTCCATTAACAGCTATCAAAGTCAGCAGCAGTTATATATATTCACATCGTATTGAAGTTACTCTAATTTTTCCACTTATAAATCCAAGTTAATTAATTTTTCTGAAAGGGTTGATTAAACCGACTTGGTGCTAAAAAGTATGACAACAAGGTAAAAGTCAATTTTTTGAGGAAATAAAAACCTAAAAGTTAATACTCATATATAATGAACTATAGTAACTGTAATTCTATATTAACAGCTAACACAGTAGAAGCTTGCGTTCACCAGGCGGATAGAAACAGGACACAACAGGAATGCTAATGTAACTCCATGTGTGTTACATGTGTAAATGAGCAACTGTTAGCATAGCTACCAGCTTTAACAAGAAACAATATGGCAGTGTTATGTTTACTATTTATTTCTGCTGAATCCA
>OMNN01026515.1:11727-29042 GCA_900302755.1 Chromis chromis
TGAATCCAGTTCGTCCAAAAATTTTAAATTTAAAATATATATATATATATATAACCACATAGCAGTAACTTGCTAATTGCTGTAGTGGACTAATAATTACAATGTGTGCCTGACAGCTTCTAATATGGCCACCACAGTTTGCATTACCCAGAGTGCCCTGTTTACAAACCTGTGACTGCAGTTCACCTATTAGGAAGATTATTTTTATCAGACCTCGTTCATTTTCAGAACATTACATCACTTCATGTTGATCTTTTCCAGATGATCTACAAGAAGACCCAGCTGCCCTGCCCTCTCCCATTCTTTTACGGCCCTTCGTACAACCTCAGCACGAACACATCACATATGCCAGGGCTATACCCGCCCAACTCAACGCTGATGGATTTCTCCCGGGCTGACGTTTCCCCGGCGGTCACCGGCAGTCATGACGCCCATCACTCCACAGGAGTCCACTTCGAGCCTCACCCTGATGAAGAGGAAATGTGCACGCCCAAGTACTTCGTCTTCAACTCACAGGTACGATGGGGCTGGTGGCGACGGAGGCAGCAGGTTATTTGTAGGACGGATTAAAAAATGTTTGATTGATTGGATTTTTCCAACTTGCATGGTCACTTACATGTTAACATAACCCATTTTTTAAGTCTGACCTGTTTTTGAGCTGAAGAACTTGTGGCTTTGTCAGTTACTCACAGATGCAAATGTTCCCCTTTGACTCATGTTACCACTTTAACAGCGACTCAAAGTACATAGTTAAAGATCTTCCTGTTGATAAGGCAAAAAATGTTAAACATAGAGAGGGAAGCGCACATAAACCCAAAATGGTGAACTTTACATTTGCACGATATAGCATGAAACTGTATAGATGAGTTAAGTGGAAACATGTGGGAATGCGTCTTCCACCCTAATCCTACAGAAGCAGAATGCCAAGTATTTGCAAAGACGTGTTTGATTAAGGAGTTTTTCAGGGTGTGTTTTGGCCTGTGTGTGTGGTTGGGGATCAGTGTCTGGGCCTGTATGACCTTAAATCACGACAGGAATATGACATGAAGCATTAGACTCCCTCTAGGTACAACGTTAGTTGCATAAACTTGACTCACAGAAGCTTTTTGCAGGGGAAGTAGCCAGTTTAACCTTTAACTAGATCACTATTTGACTTTACCATTTATAGTTATTTTGTTAAAGCGAGACTCAGAGAAGAACTAGTACTGACTAAAAGAACACTTAGAATAGCTTCATCTGTTTGAATATATTAGAAGATGACAGGCAGTATGCAGGTACAGTATGTTCTTGCCTATGTGAGACCAAGCCAGCAGTGGCTGTCCCTATCGGAAAACATCTTATAATAAGTGATATCACAAATGAACCTTCCATGTAACTAACACCTTTACACGTTTTATATAAATATGTAAATATAGTTACAAATTGTTGTTGGTTTGTTTGGCATTTTATTGGCTCTACATGGTGCTTTGACTGTTAATGTTTGACATCCAACTGTGCGGTGAGTCAGAACTCCTCAGTGCTGAGGAAAAGGTGGCTAAGTGCTCCTTCTTTTTTCTTGTTTCCACCTTGGAACTGCAGCACCATCCCCTGTCTAAAAATGAGCAAGGCATTTCTGTTCAGCAGCTACCATCACTGATTTTTTTTTTGTCTCTAAAGTTGTGTGTCTTAAATATTTCCCCTTCTTGTTTTTCCACAGACAGCATACACTGTGCCCATCTTGGCGTTTGCCTTCGTCTGCCATCCTGAGGTGCTGCCTATCTACAGTGAGCTGAAAGAGTAAGTGCACTTCTTCCATTTACATCAAGCCATGAAGCACCATCAGAACCTTCTAAACAAACCTTTAGGGTCAGTTCATCCATTTCCTCACTATGTAGCCATGCAGATAGATTTTTATAAGTCAAAGCATGGAGATATGAGTGTTTGAAAACCATAGGAATGCATGGAGGTGAATCTATTGACCAGTCCACATTAACTTAGAAGACACCAAAATAAGGTTGTCAAAATTTCATTTGTCAAAATACACAACATAACCTCTTAGTCCCCTCTGGTTAATCTTCTTTATAATTATGGTGTTTTTATAGCAAAATAAGCAGTCAATGCCATGACTGAGTATTTCCACCTTGAAACTGCAGTGTACTGACAGTTTTAAAAAACGCAGATATATCAAATACCCGAGGGAAGCGATCCTGTCAGCCTGCAGGGTGGGGCTTTCATGTTCATGATTTCTCTTGAGAATGGGTTTCCAGTTCAGACATGTATGGCTGAATGAGTGAATGACTAAATATTACAACTTGCCATCGTGTAGTGCAGAGTAGTTTTACAGTGTTTGGGCAGAGTACTAGGTGAGCTGGTGCTCTCCAGCTGCAGAGAGTGAGAAGGGGTGGGTATAGAGAGGCAGGGACTTTAACTGAACATTCTAGAGGAAGCAACAGTGTAGAGCTGCAGTGACGCCATTTAAGGCAGGAAGGAGAAACTGTTAAATATGTAACTTTGATATGTAGTGATGAGTTTTTAGAGTTTAATCAGTGACAGCAGAGGGACTTTAAATTACACTGCAAACAAAAAGCGTTGCCTCCTGCTTTGTGTTCTGCAAACACAACTCAGGTTGATTCATTCAGTCAGAAATTAAAGACAATTTTACAAAATCTTTGAATCTCTTAACCCTAAGGCTTCTTTTTATTTTTACCTGAAAAATATCTCCAAGTTCAGTGAGTGGTAGCTGTACAGTTGTATGGTCTTTGGCTCTATGAGTGAGAGACCCCCAGGAGAACTGTGTCCACATCACTAGGCCAGAATAAGGTTGGATAAAACTGACATTTTTACTTCCACCTCATCAAAACGGTAGCACTGTTATCAGTGACACTGATGTTGTTGAACCTGTTCTAACAATTCTTAACTACCACTTTACCAAATGTGATTCAACAGAAATGAAGCACAATAGTTCTGCAGCCTCTTTAGTTAATATGCAACACTCAGAAACCTCCAAAAAACACTGATTTTAATAACAGATGCAGCCTGGTCCCAGTAGAGTGGCATCATGATGAGCAGTAAAACATCAAATGAACTTTCAGTCCCACATGAACCACACAGAAAACCAAGTGTAGACTCTTCAGGCAGTAAACCTACCTGTTTCTACGAGTGATGCTAATGACCTGAATGTCACATAATGAAAGTAGTTTCTGTAATTTCCATCGTGGCATTTTAGGTTTGGGCAGCACCTTTAACGAGGTAATTAAATCTAAACGTTCTAAATTGACGTGACGTCTGAACATGAATGTGTTTGTTGTGTCTGCAGTCGCAGCCGGAAAAAGATGCAGAACGTGTCCAATCTGTCCATCTTGGCTATGCTCATCATGTACATGCTGTCGGCACTGTTTGGCTACCTCACATTTTATGGTAAGAGCAACGATACACACAAGTATCGAGAGTCAGCTCTAATCAAATGCAGCAGGATCTGCTTACTTGTGTTTTCCAGCCTTTTTCCACAGCTTCTGTCAGAGTAATGTTCACTAACTGTTCCTTTGTTTCCTCTCCAACACAGATAATGTGGAGGCAGAGTTGCTCCACACCTTCACCAAAGTGTATAAGTTTGACACCATGTTGCTGATGGTGCGTTTGGCTGTCCTCACTGCTGTCACTCTGACTGTTCCCATCGTGCTTTTCCCTGTGAGTATAACATGCATAAACACACAGAGTCTCTGTTGTGTCATAAAAAGTCCATTATGTTTTTTAGCCAGAGTTCTCCGATGACAGGTACAGCAATTAGGTTTGGAAAGCAGAACATCTTTCTTCTTTGTAAAATACCACAGCAGGGGCTTATTTTCTTCTGCTCCTTCATCTCTCAGCATCATTAAATAGAGCCTCACTTAAGCAGCAATATAATTTGATTTACGTCAGTGAACACAAGCACGTTCTTCAGGCACAAGCAAACACACACCACCCTTGTAAATTTCGAGCATTACTGCCACTCTGTCATTCTGCTTACAGACGGTGTTTTGTGTTTGCTGCCTAGTCAGTCTTTTTTTTTGTCATTTTCTGGACGCAGCTGTTTTTTTCCTGGCAGTTTGGTAAAAAAGAACACACTGTTCAGTTTGGAACTCTTCTTGTGTCGTCATTTTAAATTCGCTGTACACAGGCTGAAGTCGTAAAAGCCCACACCTCTAAATTACACAACCACACACGTGCACACACACTTTAAGATTTCAACTGTCTTACTTTTTGTGTCCGAGCTTTCTCACAATACAGGGTCGGAGGTCAGCCTGCATGTGATTTCTAGTCACCAAATCTTATCGTCTCAGTCACACTTATTCACACATATACACACTCCTTTTCCTTCCCTCTCCATATATGGCCATTGGCTAATTTTAGCTTGGCCCTTATCTGACTTCAGAGGAACAAAAATGGCTGCTGGCCAGAGGAAGTTTCCGGCCCCGTTTTAGCTTTCAGCAACACACACACGCACAAACAGTCACTCAGACACTTGGTTTAACGTATAGACAAGCAGCTGCCTATTTATGAATTATAACGGATGTGATTGTAGTTACAGGAGGCTGCCACCAGGGGGCAGCATCTCTGTTAATATTCAGTCAAAGGGGAATGCTGACAGAATGATGCAGCAGTGACTCCATGTTTTGGAAACACACCATGACACAGCACGCGCGTGACACACACACACACACACACACACACACACACACACACACAGTTATACTTAGTTAAATAATGTACTACTGGGACATTTCTTTGCATCTGCTTTTCATACATTCACTGTCTCATTTGTACACACACAGTCGGCAGCATCACACTTAGCTTGTGTTCTCACAGTGGATGTCCCTAAAGCAGACTCCCCCCTCAGCAGACACTGCTGTTTTTTGTTGTCAAAGAGAACGTGACAGAGGATTCCCCAACCCCCACCACCCTCATCTCTGCAGTGGAAGTTTACAGGCTCAGAGTGGACAGTGGAAAAACCCTCACCCTGACCGCTACCTTCAGGCAGATATAGACAGAGGCCGTGAAACAGAGACTGAGCAGAAACACAAACCCCTGCCAGGGCCACACAGTCCTCCAAATGTGCTGCGTTAATGATGGATAATATTCAGGGATCTGCATCTGGATCTGCTTCAAACACAGTGCTGGCAGGCATATCGTGTTTTAGCTTTTTGGAAACCAACCCTAAATGCCATCTGGAAATTTTTGGTTTCGTAGCTGTAGTGCATTCTGTGATCATCATGGCTGTGTGATGTGCATATGTGCACCCATAATTATGGTTGGTATTCAAGAATTTGGAAACTCACATCGGCTACAGGCATCGTCGTACCAATGTGGTATGATTACGGTGCTTATTCTACCCACATACAAATGCATTTCTCTAAAAAAAAAGCATGTTAACATTTCTGTAACTACCAAATTAACCTAAAAAACTACAATACAGTTACGTTACAGTTTAGTGAAATTGACCTTATTTGGTGATGATTTTCTTTCAAATCATAGATGTAAATGTAATAGACTAGAAAAAATAATTTAAATGCAAATACAGTGCTTGCAGACTGAGGCAGACATAACATTCCTATGCACTATGTGAATGGTCAAAATTAAGTTTATTTTCTAAAACTTAAGAAAGCGTAAAGAATATATTTTGTAGGACGATATTGTGTCTCCTCACATTCTGGGAAGCATATCCAAGAGCAAGGTGCAGTATCTGTGTCTTATCATGTTTTCTGCTTGTTTGTAGGTACTGTGGTTCTGTGTTAATCACTTTCGGGGTAAAATAAATTTCTCTACCTGGGAAGTTACAAATTCTGGCTTTCTAGACCAGTACACTGATAGCTTTGCCTTCTTAAGCCTTGATTACACCCCTTGCTGACGTCCACACGGACAGTGCAGACAAAACAGAAGCATGGTTGTGATTAAACTACTTACTGGCCCGCTTGGAGTCCGTCTTGCAGGCTTTATACATGTGCAGTAGCTTCACGTCTATGTAGGTTTATTATTTGCCACATTTACAACAGTTTGCCAACATTAAAAGCTACCCGTGCAGATTTGCTGGTGGTTTTATTTAACATGAAACCTCAACAACAATCTATTTTTTTGCTCCACCAGTTTATTCAGTGTGTAAAACTTGACTGATAGAGAATATCATTCAAAGCCAAATCTTCTCTCTCATAAAATAGAGAAGGGTAAAAAGTAAAAGTAACAAATAGTGAGAGTTCGAGGAAGGACATAAAAATTTGATAAGGACAGAGAAACACGAGACTGAAATGGGATGCGACAAAGCAGCTGTGGTGAATTAGTGGAAATAGGGCAGCAACTCAGCCCCGAGTTAGAAGATATGTACTCATGGTCCTGTAATCAACTATGAAGGTATTAAAATGTCAAACAAATTCCCTCAGTAAGGGTGTGTTACAGACTGGTTGTAGCCTGCATATACCTGCATGTGTATCTGTGGAAAGGCATGAGTCATAGCCTGGTTTGGTGAGAAGGACTAGTTTTGAGAGACAGTAATGACACCGGTTGTAGAGTTGAAAAAAGTTGATTTGTGCAGAGTTGGGAAAGTTTAATTAACTGACCATAACTATTCCAGCAGTAAATTAAATAGTGTCGCTGTAATATGGTTGAACGATTGACGAATGTTGGATGCATGTAAGGCATCCAATCAAAAGAACTACTTAGTCGCTCTGCCAAGTTTCCATTTGACCTTTGAGAATCTTGTCTTGAATCCTCCTGACCTTCATTTTGGATGAAAATACGGTCGACCTTCAGCTAGAGATTAACATTAGCTTTGTCTGCAACTGTCCTTGGCTCCTGTGGGGAAGAACTGTATGGGAGCAGAAAGAATGTGTGTGGGGGGGAGAAGTGTGCAGTCACGTGAAGGATAGATGCTAACAGAGGCCAGATCACACAGGGCTTTGGCAGGATCCAGTACATAATGAAAGGGCTTTATGTGGAGTCAAACATGCCCCAGTTCTCAGGCTCCGGCTGGAGACTGAAACCACAGGAGAGAGCTGCAAACGAGCTGATTAACACCTCTAACGTCAGCTTTATGACTAACCATCATAAAACAGACAAACTGTCTTTGTGTAGTGTTAACCTAAATACTTGTCTGTAATGCTTCATGTTACCAGGTGGTTTCGCTTTACCTAAAACATGCCATATATACACATATATCAACAGTTATGAAGGAAAAACACCATTTTGCTTTGCTAATTAATATACAGTATGAGTGTTTACAAATGGTGAATATTTGCAGTTAGCTAATCCTGCTAAATATTTACAGTCTGGTTGGTTGAAGGACATTTTTATTTTTATTTGATTTTGTTTCTCTTCAATTGAAAAGAGTAGGACTATCTTTGGTTTACTTTAACAGAACCATAACACAACCCAACTGCATCACTGTTTCAAACACTGCGCATAGAGTTTAGCTACTTACCGATTAGCTAGACAGTATTAGCTTGCGTGCTATTAAGTTTGTCTCCGTTTCCGAGTTTTATAGGAGGCAGAAGTTAAATATTAGCATTTTGGTACAACGTTCTGATAAGGAACCTGTTGCAAAGAGTTTGTACGAGGCAACTAAAGCTTTAAAAATGTAGTAATGCAATATTAGTAAATCTATCACTTATAAGCCATCTTTTCAACTGTTACAAATGTAAATAAAGACATTAATAAAGGGTAATGACGAGTCCTAAGGGTCACGAGGTCAACCTATTTTTGAATATTGAAACAAGTATGCAGTTAAAAATGTTCAGTTAGTTCATTCTTTTTGGTCCAGATGCTCAAATAAGCCAGTGGAGGGATCTTCTAATGAAGTAGAGAGCTAGAGGGGATAAACAGCAGCCACACAGACATTTCCCAATCTGAAAGCTCAAAAGTTGTTTTTACTGAAGTACAAAGAGAAGTTGTATAAGTATACCTTCAGAAAAACAGCACAGTGTGTGTGCATCATACTGTCCCAGACACAGTGTGATTGTTGGCTGGTAGTGGTGATGGTGAGCTGCAGAGGTCCAGTGTCACCACTAGAGCGCTCATGTCTCCATCCACAGCTCCTGTCTTGAGGCCTGTTTGCTCGTTTGTTTTGGCTGTAATGAATCACAGTTTGTGAATCTTTTCTTAATCAGAAAGTTCCAGCATAGGTGTCTAACTTCAAGTAATGCTCCAGTGGTTTTGTAGTCAAAATCACTTTGATATGGCTTTCCTGTTTATATTTTTACTTGAAGAGGGACTTTTACCCTGCTGAAGGTGGTTTCAGTTGTCACTCTGCGTCTATACATTTTATTCAAATGTTTGACTGTTGAGCAAAACTGAAAGTAGCAATAACATTTACCAGCTGTCACACAGTATCTACCACCTGCCTCTTGTTTTGAATGTACTTGCATTTCAACATGTGATCAAATATTGACTAAACTCAAATTTATGGAAAAAACACAGCAAGTGCACAGGGTTTCTGTTTGTCTTTATCTAATCTGGGCAGATTTTGCAGAGCCAGATTGCACTGCTAAGATCTCAGTCCCTGGTTTGTTGCTAGCTGGCTGAAGCCAGATGTGTCCAGGCTGATCCGGCCATGTGTACAAGCTGACAGGTAAAGATTTAGGCGGAAAAACTCTGCAAATATCACACGGTGGACTCCAAAGGCTTTGCGCCAGGTAACAGTCGGGTGCAGAATAGTTTGGAACCTTGGAGAGAAATGCTGCATCCAGGCTCTAGTTTTCCAAGCTGGCCTAATTATGCAACAGCTGGTGGGAGTGAGCAGAAGATAGCAGTGGGGGAGGCACAGTTTTAAAACTTTAGGAGAGATGCACTTAAATTATCTCTCAGAAGAAATGAGTTTTGGCTGAAATGGTGACACTTCTTTGGCAGAGGACGGTGAAGTGCAGGCGTCACCCTGCTGCCTCCTGACAGTTAGGATGGAGGTCACTTGGTTCAATCTGACAGTGCAGAAAATCCAGTTAATTTGATTTTTTTCCACTGTGCCATGCTAACTGAATATAAATCTTGGGCTTAAGTCAGACTTGAAAGGCTACAAAAAGGGCATGTGGTGTTCTGCCAGCAGTGGAACAGATTACACATGTCTGCCCTGTTCAGGTAAGAGGGTACAAAGAAGTTACTTCCTCTGAAACTGCTTCAATCTCACAAACCTTCCTCTGCATTAATATAGTCAGTAATAGAGGAAGGAAGACAGGCGTGCAGGAAAAAAAACCTGAGTGACAATAGCGACTTGGTGACCCCACCCCCTGCAGACGAGCCCGCCCTCCTCTCACTACCAGCTGATGCAATCCCATGGTTCCATTGCGCTGCTGGAGATAATCCCCAGGCTTTTTGAATGGGCGCTGTGAGCAGCCCTCTTTGTAACCTTTCTCCTGGAGGCCTGCGAGCCAGCACAGCCTCGGGCTTCACCTGATACCTGCGACCTTTCACCCAGTGAAGGCTTTAACTGGCTGCCTGTGGCTCAGCAGCACCAGGCGTCTTAGCTGGGATCTCCTAGTTCTGTTTCCATTCCTCACACACACACACACACACACGCTCGCTCGCCTCGTAGCACTTGACACACTTCAGTCAGTTGCCAAGTGTGGGAATCATTCAGGAACAGCCTGGCAGACATGCAGACTCTGGCTGTTGAGTTGTTCATTTAACAGAGACACATAGCATACTGAAATACTGAAATAGTGCAACAACACTGGCACATTTTATTGCAGTCCACTGTGTAGTCAGCTAAATAAAGTGTTGGTATTAAATTCATTTCATCAAACCAAACTGTTACATTTGCAGCTACAAGTTGACTAAAATGCAGTGTTACACCTCATTCATCAGCTTCATACTTTTTTGTTAAGCCCAACACTTAAGTGTCAATACTTTGTGTTTTTCCAGATCCGCTCCTCCATCACCACGTTGCTGTTCAGCGGGCGAGAGTTCAGCTGGCTTCGCCACATGCTGATCGCCGCCGCCATCCTGGCCTTCAACAACATGCTGGTCATCTTCGTGCCCACCATCAGGGACATCTTCGGCTTCATCGGTGAGTCCAGACACTGAATACAAACATCTATGGCTTTTTACCATATTAAACATACCTTGTGAGGGATATTGTTGAAACACGAATGAACCTGTAGCTTGGACTAATATGAGCTGGTGCAACAGCGAGGGTGGCCTGACTAGCACCTGCAGTTCAGGGGTCGTTTTATGAAGTAAAGACGTTCGAAGTACAGAAGCTTAAAGTGTCGGGTCGAGTCAGCTGTGCAGTCGCGTGAGCAGTTTGTGACCACTGGATCTAAAACACACGTTCTCACTGCCACATACTCACTAACAACAAACAGTACACATGCTTAGGCAGGTCTCCTTTAATATAAGCTGCAGCCATTTTGCACTGATTACACCTGAAAGCTAAAATAATGGATCCTTCTCCTTTTACTGGGAAATTTAGAAGTGTCCTACTTCCTCCCTACACTAATGACCTAATTTGCGTAAGGTCTCCGTAGGCAGTCAGTCCAAAACGACCAAGGATTCTCAGGTTGATACATTTCGGTCCTAATATTAGAACTCGGAGGAAAAGCACTTTATCAGCCTTCCTACTCACCCAACATTTAGTAGAGCTCCAGAGGTGCACTAACCTTTTAAGAGCTGCCAAGAGATGGCGTCTACATGCGCGTAAATTCTGTGGGAGGAGAGGACGTCACTGCTGTGAATGGGGGTTATAGATACCATTTGGGTGTTTTATAAAAAGCAAGTTAAAGGCCGCTTTGTCAAACTTTTATTAGTTTTTCACTACACGATTATTGTGGCCTAAAAAATGTTCATCTATAGAAAAGTACTATATATATAGAGAGAGATATATATAATGCTATCAGTCAAAGTCATCATAAAATTAGTTTATTATGTGTTTTATCTCTTTATCTGCAAATGAATAACACTAAAATACAAGTGTATCGAGGAGGAGGAGGGAGAGTCTGTAGATATATCAGTTATTGGTAATACCAGTATATTGCAATACCCTATTTGAGTCACAATCTCAATTTGTAAGAGGAACAATTTAAAGCACCTCAGGTAACACCCAGATTGATTAATTTTCACAAGCTACAGTTACTCATTGTGGGTTTTTATTTTATTTAGAGTAGCTGATGGCAGGGCTGCAATACATGAGAGATGTTAGCAGCTTCATTGCAACACGATGTAGCACTATGATAGGCATTTTAAAGTCTGTAAGGGTTGTGTTGGGCATGTTGAATTAAAAGATGCCCTTTTCTGCATTCGAAATATGTTAGTATTTCAAACTGGAACTGTCTAAAAGCAAAGATTTCTACTTTCTGGACGAGAATCCTGCAGTCACACTATTGTAGGAAGCTTCGTGAATACCTGTGAAGTCCTACTATTAGGCAGAGGTGTTTATAGTCTTAGTTTAACATGTTTTGTGACTCTTCAGGCTAAATGGCTAAATCAGTCTTCCTCTCCACTCTGTTGCAGGTTCTTCTGCTGCCACCATGCTCATCTTCATCCTCCCCGCTGCCTTTTACATCCGCCTGGTAAAGTCAGTGCCGTACCGCTCCCCGCAGAAGATTGGGGTAAGTGTGTAGAAACGTGCTCACAACCACACACACTCAGCTGCTTTCTCACTGTATCAGCTTACTCCATTCATCCCTTGAGGGTTGCAGAACGTTTTGAAAACGTGACCCGGCAGAAATGTCAGCAGACCCCTGCTGTGCAAATCCACACACTAAATCCCTTCTTGTTCTGTGTCTCTCTTCAGGCGACCGTCTTCCTGGTTGTGGGAGTCATCTTCATGATTGGCAGCTTGTCACTCATCGTCCTTGACTGGATCCACAACCCTTCAGGCTCCAGCGACGGCCACTAAAGCCCGTTTCTTCCTCCTCCGGTTCACAGAGTGCAGCCACCCTCACCCCCACCACACAGCATCTCTTCTGGTCTGTCTTGCTCTCTGGTTCCCTTCACTTCATCAATTTATCGTATGGACATAATGTGCTGCACCAAGTTAAGACATCAGGTTTCCTCCAGAGAATATCACTGGAGGGATCTTTTAGTTCTTTTTTTTTTCTTTTTCTTTTTGGATGTGACAACACAAACAAGAGAATCAAAACCCAGAGAGGGAGTAACAGACTCTGGTCTAACATGCCACCAAGACAGCCTAAACATCATCATTATTTTTATGACCATCTATGAAGACACAGAACCAACTCACTCTGCAGCCCTCACCTGAAGCAGGTCTGTGAACTGTGATTTGCAGGGCTGGAAAGATGATGCAAGTCAATCAGTCCTCTGAACTTGAAAGAGACATTTGGAGGTGGGGTGTGTCGTCATCCATGAAAAAGGAGCACTTCTAGCGTTATGTTTCACTTTGTTTGTAGAGCTAACACACACACACAACCACACATATCAACATCTGTATTTAAGCTACTGTCCATGACAAATACCTAAAATTTATCAAGCAGTCGGATCATCTCAAAACAAAATTTAATCTGTGATCTTTTATTCGGGAAATTGTGGTTTAATTGAATCAGAAGCGTTGCCAAAGTCTGCATGCACATACAGATTTAGTTGGTAGGTTCATGCTAGAGCTTCCCAGCTTCACAATCTCAAGGATCCTTCTCGCCAGCTGTTTTCATCCCAGCTGTGCACGTGAAACCAGGAGGTGCTTTCAGTATTACTGTCACGGAGGGATCTGAACATGCAAGGTATGAATGTACATAATTAAGTGTATCTACTGAGAAAACAAGCGTTGTACATAATATCTTCCTTCACCTCATAAGGCCCTCCAGGTTGTATGAAGTCGCATGACAATTTACAGCAACTAGTTTATACACACCTGCTGGAATAACTTATTAGGCACTTAATATAGGGCTACACAGCTCAACATATGGGACCATATGTTGTTATTTTTATAAATAATTGGCAAAAATATGTAAAAAAAAACCATTTTGAAAATGCCGTTCGGACAACTGAAAAATGAATCAAAGGCAATAGAGACAAACATGAAATTGTTGATTTGAATATTTGTAACATACATGGAGTGTATTTCCATTCAAGATGTTAAGATTGTCGTACAATATTTTGAAACGTGCCATAGTATCTGCATTACTGCCAAATAAGAACCCTCATCTTCCCTAAAATGTCATTCAAATGTAGGAAAAGCTTCTTTATTTTTATTGTTATGTGCTATTCGGGTTGGAAGAATAGTTGGATAATATGGGAAATACATTAGCGTCGGAAGAGAAAATTCGTATCACTCATGTAATGCTAAATATGTAGCTAACGTTATGGCTAACAGGCAGTTAGCTTTTGAAACCTAGAAAACAGCTACCTAACTCCCCCACTCCTAAAATTTTGGTTTTCATTTGAATAAAACCAATGAGATACAACATTTCAGTTACTACACTTCTGGTTGATAGATTTTAACTTTGGCCCATGCAATGCTTGTTGTTTTCCCCTTTTTCCGACATTATGCTAGGCTTAGCTAACTTCTAGCTACAGGCGCTAGTCTCATATTTAGCATTCAAACGCGAGAGTGGCATTAATCTTGGTATCTCGTTCTCAGCAATAAATTGAATACCTTTTTTTTTTTTTCTTTAAACAATGGTGATTTGGAAGAAGCAGCAGGGTAAATGACACACACATTATGTTGGTTGTAACAGAGGAGCTAGCCTGAGTATTTAGACCTAGATTTACATGGAGAGGGTGTGACTCAAGTACAAGAGTGTATACTGAGTTCAGTTTGTTAATGTTAATTATAGGGTCGACTGATATGTCTTTGTCAGAAGATCCAAGGAGATCAATAACCGATATACGTTTGCTGTAAAAATGTTGGTGTTATTTAGCATCGAATGTTAAAAACATGAGTTACTTTCTCCGTTCTGTTGTCAAGAACACCCACTCAGTGGAGTCATTATCATTTAGCTCATTCTAATCAAACTTAAAATACACATTTGACCATTTCCTTATGCCTTTTACCTAAAATTTGACATAAATAATAACAGCTAGCTTTTAAATTGTGCCTTTTGGATTCCTGTCATCGTGATTGGCTTCTCATACAGGTGCCTTTAGTAGAATAGTTGATGACGACATCAAAACCTCAGATCTGTCTCGTTTCACCTCTTCTCCCAGCCAAAGTGGACAACATTTATAGATCCTGTGTGGATCTATGTACATGAAGCAAATAGATATTTCAAATGAAATAGTGTATTATGTGCATGTTTTTGGACTACAAACATGGTCTTTTTGGACAATTGTATATGCTCTGTAAATAATCTTTATTTTATGGTACACTGACACTCATTGTCTGTGAGTGGGTTGTTGGGGGATTCTACCTGACAAGTCTTCTGCAAACTCAGTGTTTGTTTTAGTATATATATAAATATAAATATATATAACGTGTATTACACCTTTTTTTTCTCTTGCTGTATGACAGTAGATTTTTTTTTTTTCCTTTATTGATGCTTGTATATTTGTAGAAAACCTGTTTCCTCTGTATACATTTTCTTGTTTTAATGGTGACTTCTCAAATCAGGATGTATTAATCAACAACCTACTTCTTAACACGATTTTCCCAGAAGTCTCTGAAATATGGCATCAAGTTTCTGAGACTCACTGGTTCCTGCTGACCAACACTGGGTTACAAATTAAAGCCACAAGTAAGCAGCATTGATGTGTTTTGGAACACACTGATGTCTGTGAATGTTCTCATTCATCCAGGCAATTCAGTCGAAGGCAATTCAATTGAAGGCAACTGGACTCTGTAATATGTCTGTGACACAGACATATTACTGAGTCCCATTGCCTTCGAAGAACACACTGATGTTAACAGAAGCAAGACGAGATCATCCAAAGTATTATGTGACCACACTACAGGAAGGTTCTTACAGGACAGAAGACCTGAATCATTTCACAGAAGCGCTCACGTTTCTACTGGTATTTATCACAAAGCATGAATGGACCTTTCACGTTACCTCGTTTTAAACACCTACCAGGACAATCATACACAGATTTAGTTCAACCCTTACTGTGGCTTACAACGTATCTCGCTGCTGTCATTGAAACATCTTTTAAAACCCAGTCTTGGTGAGGTTTTATTTCCATGACGATACTTGAATATAAGCTTTCCACAGCTTGATAAAGTCAGCAGGCTTCACGACCGAAGGGTCCACTTGGCCCGTTCACTATGAATGTTTAACAATGGATTGTTCTCAATTTAAAAGTCTATCTCACTTTCTCTCAATTCATCTTACGAATGTTTTATTGCAGCTTCATTAGCCTCCCACCATAGACAGTTCACATAAGAGCTTTGTCTCTTCCTCGGGTTGGGTTTCATCTCATTAAAAGGCTCATCTTACAAAGAAAGGCGAGGGGCAGCAGGATTCTATCAGAGTTCTCTTTACACTACACCTCGATCCACTTTAGTATCTCAGGTATTTGATCTGGATGAATTTTCCTCTCACTTATGATCAGTTTCATATCTCTTCACCTCTTTTGCATGATTGAGCCAAGCTGTACAATAACTGTTGTATACTGTGCTGGCCTAGGTGAGAAGCCTTCTTGTGGATTTGTAAAGCCGACAAGTTTCCAGCTCAATGCTGACAGTGTTTAGAAAGTCGATGTACAGAACCACCTGCCTTATTTTTCTATGGACCCTCAGCCGTGGAGAAGCACTGGCTGTGTTTCTGCTGTTCACAGTGTCTCTGCTTCCTGTGGATCAGGCTGAACATTCAGATTTGTAATTTTACTGAAACAAAGGGGATGTTTTTTGTATCAGTGATGCTGTTTCATTATGATGAACAATAAAAATGTGAAATAAAAATGTTTGTTTTTGGACACTTTTTTCATCTGCCTTTATATTTTACTCGGACTGTTATGTAATGCATGTCTGTGACTTTCTACATTCAAACAGTGGGAAAAAAATCCTTGTTGTCTCACCGTTGCTTATATAACTTGTCTGTCCAAACTGACGTCTGGGAAGTTATATTTCTGGCATGACGATTAGATATTAGGCCTCTAGGAATAAAACGGATCGTCCTGTTAGTGTGTAACTAACATCTACTACTGACATGTAGCACCTGCTTGTAATGTCTCAAACAGTCAAAATGAGGAATTAGGTAGCCTTTCCATTTATTTTCCCAAATGGGTCACAAATCAAGATGGAGATGATAACATAAGTGTGTGTATGTGTAAATAAAAAATAGATATGAAAAATATGGACATATTTTCTTCTCACATATAGATTAGAATAAGCTAATAGAAACATATAGAGAGAGGTAATTAGAAGGTGTAAATACATGGATTTTTTAATTCACTTTTTCAATGGAAAAAACCTGTCAGATAACAATTATGATTCAAAACAGAATAATATTAGACACACATCATAAGAACTACATTTTTTGTTCAATTTCTGACATTTGAGGGTTGTGAAAAGTAATCAAACACAATTAATATTGTCAAAATACAATTTACAAATATTAATACTGGGGTATTTACTTCCTATGCACAAAACATAGGGCCGAATAATGTTCTCTGCTCTGAAGTTCAGCTCTACTTCTGTTCATCAGTTCCCTCTCTAAAGGATGCCATCTTTTAATCACCCATCATACACTCATTTACAGACTTTCATTCAGCTTTATAACGGGACTAATAACCCTTGATTCAGATTTTCATTGGTACATATAAAAATCCCTCCATGTGTAACACAGGTTGTGTGTCTGAAGCTCCAGGTTTGTGTGCTCAGTCTCCACCACATCAGAATGCAGGTCACATTCCTCCACACAGTTTTGATGTAAATCTGGTTACACAACACCTGTGAGCTTCACCCTCTGGTCAGCAACCTGCTGTAGCCCCTCTTCCTCACTACCTGCAGCTCTCTGTTTGTGTAGCATCAGTCTGTTCATACATGATTATTGAACTGTGTGTTCACGGTCTGCCTTCTCCCAGTAGCTCAGTGTGCTGCAGAGGCAGATGGGAGGGTTCGGATGCACGACTGATGAATTGAAATGTACAGTGTTCTGCCACATTGTTTTACTGACGCAAACCATAACCGGATGCAGCAAGTGTGACTCATGGTACACAAACCACACACACCTGAATCCATTGTAAGTGCAGTGATCGAAGAATAATGAGGTTTCCTGAAGCATGGCACAGTTTAAAAAACAGTAAATAAAGCCATGAATCCATTCAGATGCAAATAATGTCATTAAACAAGATTGCACTTTGTCAAAACTGAGCTGCTTATTATTTGGAAAATGTTCCTTTTGATGAATGAAGTCTGATCCTCCTTTACTCCATTTCTCTTTCCTCTTTCTTCCTCTTCTTCCCTCTTCACCTTTGCTCATATATCC
>OMNN01026518.1:0-37925 GCA_900302755.1 Chromis chromis
TAATGTTGCTGAGATGCGTCATAAAATCTGACAGTTAAGTCTGGTTGTCAGTCTCCAGCATCTGATGAGGTTGTTCAGTTGTGTGAGGAAGTGATTGATAGGTGACCTAAGAGGCTTGCCCATGTTTTTAACACTCTCTAAGCTGCTCTGCTGGTTGAGATGCTCCATATATACTCATTTATAAGCTTTTGAGTGAAGATATTCTTGTCAGCAAGTGTCATCATTGGTCTTATTTTTGACGAAAAAATCTAATTGTGATCATCTCTCTATTCATGCAGATACTTCTCAGAGTCTGCAACTCAGGAGATGCTGGATGAGTGGAGACCGCTCCTTTGTCCCTTTGATGTCACCATGCAAAGGGCAATTAGCTACTTTGAGCTCTTTCTGCCCACAACTCTGCCTCCCGAGCTGCATCACAAGGGGTTTAAGTAAGAAAATTCTCATCCACTCCTATGTATAATTGAAATCTCTTGTGTGAAGACAGTTAGCCTTGAGATACAGTAAAGAATAGCTTTGCTTATGAAGCGAGAGGAGGTGAATGAATGCAGAGTGACGTTGTGTCAGCCATCTACAAAGGTAGAGGGTCCTGATACAGACGTCATGACAGCCACTCAGGGCTGGCAGGCATAATGGAATAAGTGCCTGTGTGAATATGCGGGGGGGTGTATCCCATGAGACATTGAAACGAGCGCTATAAAAGAGAACCAAGGCCCAGCCCCAGCTTTTAATGTTTCAGAACCAGCTAGATTAAAAAACACACATTGATTTATGTTTAATGATGGTCAGTATTATGTTAATATTAAACATTAATGACTATATTACTGTATTGTCTATATATCTATTCCTCACATAAAATTACACTGTGGTGTAGAAATGTGGTAAGTGATGGCTTGGTGATTTCTCTGCCCCTTAATTCTGGCAGAGAATTCCTTTAATGTGACAGACTCACAATGTTTAATAGTACAGATCAGATGCACCCCTTCGTGTGTCCTTCTAAAACATACACTGTCACCAGGGGTGCAAAGTGACAGCACAAGTGTAGGCACCCCTGTGCAAATTCCATGTTAATGAAGTGAAAAGAAATAAATCCCCCTATGGCAAACACGCATAACAAGATGAGCCTTTCTTTAACTGAAGAGGCCCTGCTTCTTTTTGTTTTATTAACTGAAGGAATTAAAAAAAAAAAGAGAGAGAAAGTTTGATCACCTTTCTATTTGAGAAGCCTTGTTTGGCCTTAATTGACTGTTTTAAAACAAGCATTCAGACCAGGAACTGTCATTAGGAACTGTCAGCTGATGACAGCTCCAGAGCTTGATAAACTGCCCCAAAAGTACTGGGCTGCCAAAATAAAAAAAAGAAATAGCAGTTAAGACAAGATCTGAAAGAACAAGACGTGGTGTTCCACTGTGCAGCAATGAAGCATACACAAACACACAAAGGTCAGTGTCCGAAGTATGCAAAGCAACATCTGGATAAGCAACAGTGGGGTTGGAAACAAGGCCTGTTAAAAAGTGAAGGTAAAATTAATTACTCATCAAACATATACTTGGAGAAAAAAAGAGCATCATTTGATAAAAAGAACACTTTGTTACTGTTACCTTGTAACTGGAGGTGGAAATATTCTGCGTTGGGGTTGTATGACAGCCAATGGCAGAGGACACATTGTCAGTCGGTTACACAAAGCATTTTGCAAGCTGTGATATCTGCCAAAGGGAGAGGTTACGAAGTACTGACCTAGTATGGTGCTCAAACTTTAGTTTGTTCCAGAAATGAAAAGTGAAAGTGCAGAAAAATTGAAGAAAGGCTCACTTTTAGTGCATTTTTGCTGCAAGGGTTGTATTTACTTGTTTTCAAAAAAAAATTCCAGCATAGAGGAATTTTTGGCGCCCCTGCCAAAGAGATTTTAGCCAGCGCCAAAGAATAATCACCAGTGCCAAAATGAATAAAAGAATTTAAAAAACAACTTCTTTTAGGTTAACCAGTTTTGCCAATTTGTGTTTCATTCGTTTGACCATTTTTGTTTACCAAATGGTGAGAAATAACAGGCAAATACACACATAGGATTAAGACATGTGAACCAGTCATGCTTACTGTCATTAATATGACAGTATGTAATTTGCACAAGGCTGCTTAAACTTTTGTATACAACTGTAAGTTGAATAGGTACATTTCACATTTTTACATGCTCATTTGGCCTGCTGTACAGTGACAAAAACTAATCAATAGTTAAAATCAATATAAATACAATAAAATAATAACATTGTTCTTTATATAAACTTCTTAGAAATTATTCAAGATGATATACCCATAAAATCAAGTGCTGCTCCAACTTGTTTTATGCATGTGTACTAATTTGCTAGTTATAAAAATTAAGAAAAATCTTCCATTGTGCTTTCACTGAAATTTTGCTTTGGCACCTGTCAGCTAAATGTCACACGTGCTTGATATATTTAGCACAATTATCGCCTGATTCTGTAACTATTTGTTTGTTTGACAGGTTGTGGTTCGATGAGTTGATCAGCTTGTGGGTGTCTGTGCAAAATCTTCCAAGCTGGGAAGTTGTGAGTAAATTAATGTGTTAAACAATGATTCAGTATGTTTCTGTATTTGTGCCTTCCTTGTGTAACATGTTGTCCTACGTCTTTGCAGCATCTGGTCAATCTCTTTGCTCGCTTGGCCAATGACAACATTGGCTACATTGACTGGGACCCTTATATTCCCAAGGTTTGTTGCCCTCTTTTTCTGAATCACTCCTTCTGACTACCTATTACACAATTCAGTACTTGTTTGTTCTGAGGATTCTGGCATGTGTTCCCATGTGTTCTCATGGTTTATATTTCATGGCCATTACTTGTTGTCAGAGAAACAAACTATCAAGTTTCTTTACTGAGCTTGCTCTCTGCCACAGAGGGGAAGTGACTTGCATCATGTTTGCGTTTCCACTGAGTGACACCAATGTGGTTCACTGCGTAAACATGCTCTCCTGACCTGTTGAGCCCAATTATATGTCATGGGCTTTAGATCAGTTTCACAACAAACTAGTCCACATCAAATTAATCAGGAAGAATTTTAAACCCTGATTGTTTTTTTGCACATTTCAGATTTTCACAAGAATTTTGAGGAGTTTGAATCTCCCTGTGGGGACCAGTCAGATGATGGTACCACGATACCTCACCAATGCCTACGACATCAGCCATGTGGTGCTTTGGGTGTCATCCCTCCTGGTTAGCTAACTGATCAGATTTTTATGTATACTGTATATACAAATAGGGTACACATGATTGTTTCAGTGACTGTTACTGTACCCATTTCAGGGAGGACCCAGCAAGCAAGCTCAAGAACAGCTCAGTGGCCTTTTCAACAGTATTACGTCCTTCTTCCATCCATCAAACCATGGTCGCTGGTTGGTGAGTCACTTCTTACTTATAGTGGATGACTGTAGAATTGAAGAAGCCACAAGTATGTGGACCACTTAATTAGACAGTCTAACACTTCAGTGTTGTGGGTTAGCAGTTAAGAGTAATTTACATTTGAGCGTCAACAATTTATGATCAGAATAGTAAAAAAATATTAATGATTTCTCTGCAGTGTTGCATTTTTCTTACGAAATATGCTGCAAGTCAAAGTAAAAGTTAAATGATCCCATATGAATATTTATTAAGAGTTTAACACCTAAAAACTCTGGAACTTTAGCTTCATCAGAGCTGTATGGGCATGGATTGATTCATTTTGATTGACACTGTTGGTAACATAAGTAGATCACCCCACAACTGTCGTCACACTTTGAAATGATGGAGATGTTGCTAAACTTTGACTGGGTCATTGGTGCATGGAAATACATGACATCATGTTTTTTCCAACCGAGGTCTGCCCACCTCAGAACACTCTGTGGCAATCTTACAAAACAAACACCCAAAACTGGTGGAACCTTTTGTGTTCATGTCAGATCAAATAATAAGCTAATTGAAAAAAATGTTTTTCAGGTCTGTAAAGTACATAATGCAAGTATAATAATTACAGGATATTAAGCATTAGTAAGATTATACACCATTGCAGTTTACATTTTAAAATATCTGTAAAGTGTACCTTTGACTGTACTGTGAGTGTCACAGGTGTCATAAACATGAGGACTATCATAAACACCTGAAATCCACAGAAAACATGTTTTTATTGCTTCCGTTAAATTTAGGTACATCATTCGCCCAGCTTGTTCCAGCTATAAAACCAGCAGCATGTTCACACAGCATACCAGGACACATAGCATCAACAAATACAATGACAGGGCATAGTCACTCGTCATCATTTTCTAGGAAGCTTCCTGAATCTTGTTGGCTGTCTAGGTTTACATCGGCATCTAGTTCAGGCTTGCCATGTGAGTGAGATGGCTGCATTTCTATTAAAGGTCACTGGCACCACGACCGCATGCCTTTCTGTTTTGAGGATCCCCCTTCCACTGGATTTGAAGCATCACAGGCAGCAACCTGTCTTCGTACACAAACCTTTATTTTTGGATGAGGTTGTGTATATTTGAGGCTGTTGCTTGGATACATTTGAGATGTTCAACCAGTTGGCTATAGTTTTGTAAACAGGGTTTTGCAATCAACTAAGAGAAAGTGCTTCTGAGGTCTTGTATTGAAGTGCTATCATGGGTAACCAACAGCATGACTCTGCTTAGTCATTCAGTAGAAAAAAAGTCTGACAAAGCAAGTGTTCTTCTTTGCCTGATAAAATGTCAGCCATGAAACTGATTTTACTAAACTGAGCCCATAATTTGTACTTAGATACACAACAAGTAGATAAAACTGTGTTCACATTGTATTGGTCTGTGTTCGTATGTCATCTGTGTCTCTAGATGCTCCATACAACACCCTCTACCTCTCCATTTGTACATGGAGGCACACTGTCCACCTCTGTGTCACCCCTTTGTCATGTATCTGTCTTTTTGTCCCTTTGTCCTCATGTCCAGATGAAGCTCATGAAGCTGCTCCAGCGTCTCCCAGCCAGTGTGGTTCGGCGGCTGCACCGAGAGCGCTACAGAAAGCCCACATGGCTAACACCCATACCAGACAATCACAAGCTCACAGAGGAGGACATCACAGACTTTGTGGAGAGTATGATGCAGCCAGTTCTGCTGGCCATGTTCAGCAAGACGGGCAGCCTCGATGCAGCCCAGGCCCTGCAGAACCTCGCTCTAATGAGACCTGAGTTAGTCATTCCCCCTGTGCTGGAGAAGTAAGTTTGTACCAAACTAGAGAACCTTAACAATAGCAGAGTTTTGATCCATGTTCTGCTTCACTGTTGCTAGTTTTCCGCTTGAGATAAGAGACAAGGCCGCAATTTGAAATGAAGACAAAGGGCTAATTGTTCTCCCTCTCCACCATAGAACATACCCTGCTCTGGAGACTCTAACAGAGCCCCACCAGCTGACAGCCACTTTGAGCTGCATGATTGGTGTGGCACGGAGCCTAGTGTCAGGTGGGCAGCGCTTTCCTGAGGGGCCCACTCACATGCTACCCCTGCTCATGAGGGCCCTGCCAGGCGTTGACCCAAATGACTTCAGCAAGTGCATGGTGCGCTCCACTGTTGTTTATGATTACCTTCTTCTAGACTCCTACTGCACATTTGTTGGCTTTGTTTGGTATAACTTTAGAAATCAGACATAAACACTGTTCTCATTCCTACAGATCACATTCCAATTTATAGCAACGTTTGTGACTCTTGTGCCTTTGGTGGACTGCTCGTCTGCCCTACATGAAAGAACTGACTTGACAGAGGTGAATTACTGTCATCTTTTCCACCTTTTTCAAAAGTGAATCAAAGGTGCTAAATGATCCTTACAAATAACTTTTTCATATTTTTTGTGTGACTTTCAGGTTGAAAGAGAGATGTGTTCAGCCTCAGCTGAGTTTGAAGACTTTGTGCTTCAGTTCATGGACAGGTACGTGGAGTTTTGATGCAAAAGAAAAGTTATTCATCTGTAGCAATTGCTTTCAGTAATTTAGTTGTGATAGCTGTTATAGGTGTGAAAAAACTTAGTCAGCTAAATTTACTAAATACAAAAAATGCATTAGATTTAGCTAATGTGAATACTTAAGTTTTGATTTATGACAGGATTGACACCAGGGACTTAACATGACAAACTGCAAATTATGTATTGATTTCAACACAGCATTTCAAATCTACAGATTTTTCTCTATTCAGTATTAGAGAAGAAGAATATCTGAACATTTTAACTCATGAGTTTTTTTTATCTGCACAGATGCTTTGCCCTGATAGACAGCAGCACTCTGGAACAAACTCGAGAGGAAACGGAAACAGAGAAAATGACTCATTTGGAGAGTCTGGTAGAGCTTGGACTGTCTTCAACCTTTAGCACCATCCTCACACAGTGCTCCTTGGACATCTTCAAGGTCAAGACTAAGTCTTTTATCACACTTGTGTCATTCCACATTATTCATTCTTTCAGTTTTATATATACAGTACTGTGAAAAAGGTTTACACACTAAAATTGGAGTGGGAATGCTGTCAAAAATATTGCCGTGAAGAGTTTTGTTTACCACTTCAAACAAAATCCAGTAAACACGAAAACAAGCCAAAAAAAAACCCTCAATGGAATCAGTACTTGGTGTGACAAACTTTGTCTTTAAAACAGAAAGAAGAACTAGTTCTATGGATTTGCCTGTCCCAGTGTCTTCTGTCTCCTCATGTAACACCAGACTGATTGTGGATGTTGGCTTTAGTTAGCATAACATGTGTTGCAGGACTCCTTGTTGTTTTTCTAAAGATAGTTCTTTATCATTCATTGTCATGTTGAAAAATGATTTGGGACTAAACAAACGTCTCTCTAATGTTATTGATTGATGGATAACCTAAACAACCAAAGTGAAGTAAAGCTTTTGCACAGAATTGTATATATACACATACATATGTGTTTGTATGGGTGTTCGTATGTTGTTCATATGCGTGTACATATGAACACATTTGTTGCATTGTTTTAATATTTCAATAGGTGGCTCTGGAAAAGGTGTTCAACTTTGCAACTACCAACATCTTTGAGACACGTGTCGCTGGGAGAATGGTGGCGGACATGTGTAGAGCTGCTTCCAAGGTGAGTCTTTTCCACTCTTCATCTAGGCCCAAAGCATCAGCTTCTTCTAGCTTTTTAGTTTACCGTCTTCATCCTCACTGTGCTTCTGTTTTCAGTGTCACCCTGCAGAGTCACTTAAGATGTTTGTGCCACACTGCTGCAATGCCATCAACCAAATTGCTGTCAGTAAGTGTTGACCACACAGGGATGTGCATATAAGAAGAGGTTTCCGAAAGCATGACTTGTGTTTTCCTCCCGGAGTCTTTGTCATTTGCCTGACGTGCACTTTTTTTCCCCAAACAGATGAGGAAGTGTTGAATGAGGAGGAGCTTGACAAGGAGTTGTTGTGGAATCTCCAGCTGCTTTCTGAGGTGAAATAGCTCACTTCCACTTAACCCCTGTATTTACCAACCCCTCCTATCTGTAATTCTAAAACAGTATGTTTCATCTTGCCATATGCAACTTAGGTGTCTCGGGTGGACGGGGACAAGATCCTCCCCTATCGTTCTGACCTGGTCCAGATTTTGCAGTTGACTCTTCACCTCAAATGTAAGCAGGGCTACACTCTGGCTTGCAATCTGCTGCACCACATTCTTCGCTCCACTGCCCTCATCTACCCTACAGAATACTGCAGCGTGCCCGGGGGCTTCCACCAACCAGTCAGTGACTACCTACCCATCAAGGTAATGTTGATTCAAGTTTCAGGATCTTAGTCAGATAAAATCACCTTGCTTAAACACATGATGCACAGTAGTCTTACTTGTTTATATCCCAAATGTCTATGTCTAAACTATGATCACGGAGTGTGACGTTGTGTCAAAAACACTTGCAATTACAGACATTTTTCCCTAACCAAGAGAATTCAGTCATATACGGTGCAAAGGAGCTCACTGTAACGTAGCTTGATTAATTGTAGAAATGTTAACAGTTAGTCATTGAACGAGGGCTCTCCTACGACCTCATTACATCTCTTCCCCGGGAGAGGCATGAATAGTAGATAACTTGGCTGGATTACTGTCTTCTGCAGCACAGGAGAAATGAAACGTCTCACTTGCATTTGCCAAGTTGCCAGCTGTAGAGTAGGCCTGAGGGAATGTGTTATGTGCATCGGTCTTTAATTAGTCTTGAAAAAATGTCATAGATAGTATTATTTATAAATGAAAAGACATACTGTATTTTCAATCATGTATATAAGAACATATCAGCTTTATGTGATCTCATAACACAAAAATAGGGATGTCAGTTGTTGGCTTAATGGTGATTCAGACTTGTAAGGAATCAAAGTGGAATAGATGGTTGACAAGTGAATTATGTGTACAACACTTCTGCCCACTTATTTTACCAGAGAGGAAAGTACAAAGAACAGGAAGGGCCTTTTCTTAATCTTGCTAAATTATGACTTTATAATTTGTGTCTTTAGATTTAAGTTATATTCTGTGTATTTCCACATGCGGATGAGACCCCAACCAGTTGAGTAAATATCAGATTCATCTACAATGGTTTGCTTGATGCTATTGTCCTTGCAGGACTGGGGTCGACCTGGAGACTTGTGGAATTTGGATATCCGGTGGCATGTGCCCAGTGTTGAGGAGATGTCATTCGCTTTTTATTTACTGGACCTGATCCTCCAGCCTGAACTTCAGCGCCTTCAGAGATTTGCAAAAGGAGACCAGGACATGAGCAGGTAAAGAACTCAGAGTGCTCCTGTGTGCTCTTTACAGAGATTACATTCTGATTTCTGCTGATGTCATGGTTTCAGACTCTGTCAAAGTCCCTGTCAACACATCTCGACACTTGGCAGCCATCTTGGTAATGCCCCCGGCCAGTTATTTTGGGCTGACAAGACCAGGTCCCTGTCAAAATGAATGTAGAAAGAGCCATACTGCAGTTTCAGTGGTGACTGGGATGTAAAAACTGCATGTATAAAATGACCAGTCAAATCTGAATAAAAAAAGTTTCAATTATTTGGTCAGACGTTACCCTAAAGTATGATTTCTAAAACATTTTCCTTTGATGGCTGTACTTCTGCTATGCATGTGTGCAGTTCCACAACCCCATAAATGTGTAAGATTGGCTGGATGTCTAGGTTTAGTTGATTTTTTTAGAGCAAGTGGCAGGGCATGTGTCATGCAACCGCCATTTTTGGCATTTTGAAATTCTATCATAGATTTGTGTTCAGAATGCCTTTACGTCTCTACTGTATTCAGTCCATTGTTGTCTATTTTATTTGGACCTGCTGTATAATATCTGTGTCTACATATTGTAGATGTGTTTGTTGATGATTTTGTGTTTTTCAGAGATGATGTGCTACAGAGCCTCACCATTGTGCAGCACTGCCTCCTTGGAGCTGGGAGCCTGATGCCTTCACTGAAAGGAGAACCCATCCCTGAACTGTAAGCAATTGCATTCACCTATTAAACTTCTGACCAAAATAACCTAGGAAAGGTCTGCTGGGTTTCAAATTTGTGTCAATCCTATAATCAAAGAGAAATATCCACTTTATTTCTACAAAATTTGTTTTCAGACTACATTTTACATAATAAGGGGTTAAGCTGTCTTTGATCCTGCTTTTTTATCCCAGGGTTCACAGCATGGTGAATCTAGACGAGACCATGCTCTATACAGGAATGGAGTATGGTATGTGCCATTGAAAGATAATTTATTTTACCACAATAGGTGTAAGTTAAAAGATGTGTGGGTGTATAATCTTACACTGTATTATCTCCACCTGCAGATGAGTCCAGAGAGAACTACAGAGACGCCATCTGTGGTGTGATGAGACAGCTGCTGCGTACGTGTTCACTCAGTTTAACTCTTTGCTGGGCTTGCCATCCCCCTTTATTCTACAGCCACACCTATAAGCAAGTCGTAGTGTGCAAGCTCACAATATACTGTGAATCTCTGTCCTGCCATCTGAGTGCCTTTTCTTCTTCTTGCAGATTACATCCTAGAGCACTCCGAAGATGACACCAAGTCTCTTTTCTCCATCATCAAGGTGGGCAGCAAAGAAAATAGTAACCAAAGCTCATACTCCCATGATACATTTATGAAAGCCACAATATGTAGGACGTGTAATTTATATGCTGTGTGGAAAAATGTGTGAGCATGTGAGAACATGTTGAATTTATTGTAGTCTGTTGACACACTGTTGTCAAAAGCTAATGTGCTGATCCTATCGCCCAGCATTAATCAATATTTTTATCTGTGAAACTTTCAGATTATCAGCGACCTTTTGCACTTCAAGGGTTCTCACAAGCATGAGTTTGACTCCCGTTGGAAGAGCTTCAACCTTGTGAAGAAATCAATGGAAAACAGAGTGAGACATTTCTGTTATGTTTGTATTGTTGTTGTCTTGGAAAAGAGTTAAAAACATTGCAGTCTGTCCATCAAAGGTTACATTTGATGCATTAGTGACACCAATATACATACTGACCAGAAATGTGCAAAATGTATAACAACTTACTGTTATATTTGCAGCTTCACGGCAGAAAGCAGCACATCAGAGCTCTGCTAATAGACAGAGTCATGCTCCAGCATGAGGTAAGGAGTGACCAGAGAAATTACCTTTTCGGGTATCATTGTGTTTTAACATTTGTAACTTTGAATCTTTGTCTTCAATCAGCTGCGAAAGCTGACAGTTGAAGGATGCCAGTACAGGAGCATTCACCAGGAGCTAATGAGAGACCTGCTGAGGCTTTCCACAAGCACCTACAGTCAAGTGAGTTCCGCAGGACACCTTTGCGCAAACTATTATTTACATTGTAATAGATGTAAATGAAAGTGCTGACAGTGTGTCTCTAGCATACGAATTTATCAGGTTTCTGTTTTATCTTTTTTAACCTCATATTAGCCATTATACATCATCAATCAAAAATACATTTAATTAGTGTTCCTTATACCCCATAAGAAAACATAACATCTTAACTGAGACTTTTTATTACCTCCCAGGTACGCAGCAGAGCTCAGAACGTGTTGTTCACTGCACTGGGGACCTACAACTTCTGCTGCAGAGATCTAATCCCCCATGTCCTTGAGTTCCTCAACCCGGACAACAGCAGCGTCAATCAGCAGCAGTTCAAAGTATGACAGGCACCATTACATCACAGAAACTCCCAAACAATTATTTGTATTATCATATCTAGGCATTTCTTCATGTACCATATCTGTACATCTACAGGGTGCCTTGTACTGTCTTCTGGGGAATCACAGTGGAGTTTGCCTGGCCAATCTGCATGACTGGGAGTGCATTGCTCTGACATGGCCCGCCATTGTTCGCTCTGGCCTCAGCTCAGCCATGTCTTTAGAGAAGCCCTCTATTGTGCGGCTCTTTGATGACCTAGCTGACAAAATCCATCGCCAGTATGAGACCATCGGCATCGACTTCTCTGTGAGTTCAACGCCAAGAATGCTTTCACAAATGCGTCATAGAATCAAAGGCACTTGGGATATGTCCCGACAATAGCAGTTACTCCAGTTACTACTAGGACAATAGTAGAGGCTCAAAAGGTCAAACATTGGTATCTTGGAATTGGAGGTTAGCTGTGCATGCTGTATAATCTGTATGAAATGATTGTATAATTTCCATGTTTTGATTAAATTACAAGGTGAAATTGTATTGTCTCTAAAATGCTAAACCATTATAACAGCAAAAAATATTTGGAGATTTAGTACAGAGGCCTAATTAAACTGAATCAAAAGCATTTGTGAAATCAGAAATGATGTCGACAATACATATAAAATTAGTCTATACTGTGGTAAAGTTTTGATCAACACTAACCTTGCAAACCTTTCACTTTGCTACACATAAACACTAGTCCATACAAATAGATCAGTAGAGTGTTTTTTCCTCTCTTGCTCTCTGAATATAACAAATCAATCCCTCCATATGGGGCTAATCCCCTAGGTTTTATCCCTTTAAACATGTTTGGACAAATTACTTTTGATACTATAGGTTATATCCTTTTCCATCCTCTTAGATCCCCAATGAGTGCTGCACTGTGGCCAAACAACTTATGATTGCTGGGAATCCTGTTCCCGAAGAACCTGTTCTTTCAGAGGAAGAAGCAGAGGGTGGTTTGAAGAAGCAGGAGCTGAAAAACTCTGAGGCGGTTGAGTAAGTTTCACACCAGCAACAAGACAAATAATCATCACCATTCCAACAGCGTTGCAACTCACAGCTCTTCCTCAAAACCTCAAAAATATTGACACATAACCCTTCTGTTAAGATGATGTGTTTACTCTTCATACAACCTTACTGTCAGCAAAATAGGTTTGGTTACCTAACGGGTGCAAATACTAATACTGTTGTATACTTTTGTAGGAAGTACAAACAGCTCATTGAGGATCTGCTGGAGTGTCTCAACAACAGAAACATGTAGGTTAACTTAATATATACGTCATAACATCATGTTATATTTGTTTATGATTGCCTCTGATGCCTGCTTTGTGCCACTTTCCAGGCCTTGGAAGTTTGAACACATTGCAATTGGATTCCTGTCCCTGCTGCTGAGAGATGACCACCAACTCCCACCACCCGCGGTCATGTTCTTTGTCAAAAGCCTCAACCATGACTCCCTCTATGTCCGTAAGGTGCGTCATACACAGTGTATGAGATATGTGGGAGGAGTGCTGGGGTTCTTCAACTGTATATGGAAGCATTCCAGGCTTCTCTTGTGCGTATTTTGTTTGAAATGTCTCGTTTTCTCCATTAGGTGGCGATATCCGCTGTGGCAGGGATCATGAAACAAATAAAGAGACCACATAAGAAAGTCTCTGTCAGCCCCTCTGAGCTTTGTAAGCATTTTGTTTGTCTGAACTTTGTGGTTTTTGTATCTCATTTTAATTTTAATTTCAGTTTCTTAAAGTCATCTCAAAAATCTGCTCTTATTTCTTGTAGGTGGAGTGAAAGAACCTGGTGGGATTGTAGCAGGGGACCGTACAGACAACGAGTGGCTTCAGTATAACAGCAGCAACTTGCCACGCACACAGCAGGACTGGGATCACTGTGTGTTTGTGGAAAAGACACACTGGGGATACTACTGCTGGCCAAGGTTCTCAATTTACAATGCCTGTATTTCTCAGTACTGTCTTATTTTGTTTACTTGACTGTTTTCGTTCACTTATTTCTTTTGGTATCTGTCACACAACATATTTAGACTAACATTTTTTTTTTTTAACTCTCACACCATAATTGGTCTCTAGAAAACTGATGATGTATGCACCGCTGGAGGAGCAACCCAAACCTAACCTGACCAGAGAGGAAATGACAGAGGTTGGGCACAAAAAGAATATAACACATGCAATAGTATGAAATCATTTTAACTACAGCTTGTAAAAGTAATTGTCATGCTCTTCCTTACAGCGGGAGCAGATCATCTTTGACCACTTCTCAGACCCCGTGTTCATTAACCAGTTCATCGAGTTTCTTTCTCTTGAGGACCGTAAGGGCAAGGACAAGTTCAGCCCTCGCAGATTCTGTTTGTTCAAGGTGAGATTTCCCAACAGAAGATTCAAACTGGGGGTACAAACCAACTAAAGTGAATAAATACAGATGCTAATATGCCTTCTCCTGCTCTTCCAGGGATTGTTCCGTAACTTCAGCGATGTCTTTCTGCCTCTGTTGCGGCCACATATGGAACGCCTAGTGGCAGACTCCCATGAGAGTAAGCAGCGCTGTGTTGCAGAGATCATCTCTGGACTGATCAGAGGCTGCAAGCACTGGAGCTACTTAAAGGTACAGATTTGGAACAGGTGGCGAGATATTCCACATTCTGTGGATCAGTCTCCAAGAAACTTTATCTAACTAAATCATGTTAATGTAACTTCAGGAGGTTTTCTTCAGCACTATACAACTTGTGAACATCATTTCATGGCTTCAGAACCACTCAAAAGACTTACTATCTACTGCATACAGTACAGTACGTTAACTTTTTCCTTGGAAAATGCTTCTTTGACAGGTTGAGAGCCTTTGGGAGCTGCTGTGTCCATTGCTCCGTACTGCCTTGTCAAACATCACAATAGAAACGTACGCAGACTGGGGTACCTGCATCGCCACAGCCTGTGTAAGCCCTGTGTTCATTTAGATCTATCATTGTCCTTCAGCTTGTGTCACTCAGCCTTCCTTCAAAATGACTGTTGTTTTCTGGCTTTGATAGGAGAGCAGAGACCCACGCAAACTCCACTGGCTGTTTGAGATGCTAATGGAGTCTCCAGTCAATGGAGAGGGGGGCTCTTTTGTCGATGCCTGGTGAGTACAAAGGTTGCCGCCTTAAGCAGATGGTGTTGTTGTTGAGGCTGACAAACTGATGATTGTGCTACTTTTTCCTTTCCAGTCGACTCTATGTGCTGCAGGGAGGTCTAGCTCAGCAGGAGTGGCGGGTACCAGAGCTCCTCCACAGGTTGCTACAATACCTGGAGCCCAAACTCACACAGGTCTACAAGAATGTACGCGAGCGAATCGGCAGGTGAGGTCCTTTTTACACCTCTAGTGAATGTGAATGCACTATTCGTCAAGTTATTACCTTTGCAAAATTCTTTGTATATTTCTTCTCTCATCCCGTCTTCTCTGTTTTGACATCCTTCCAGCGTGCTCACGTACATCTTCATGATTGATGTCAACTTGCCATACACCCAGCCAACCACCTCCCCGCGCATCACGGACTTCACAGAGCGAATTCTGCTGCAGCTAAAGCCGTTAACTGAGGGTGATGAGGAAATCCAGAATCACGTGATTGAGGAGAATGAAGTGGGAGAGCAGGATGAGAGGACACAAGCAATCAAGTTACTCAAAACAGGTGGGTTAAGGCTCTGTCGCCATTAATGCTGGTTGTGGTGGAAACAATTCATTTTGAACATTTCTTTGTCAGTCACCCACACTTAAAGCAGTGAAACGTTCTTTAAATATAGAAATTCCTGTCTTTAAATGTCTGCAGTGCTCAAGTGGCTGATTGCAAGTGCTGGTCGCTCCTTCTCCACTGCTGTCCCAGAACAACTACGGTTGCTTCCTCTGCTCTTCAAGGTGAAATAGTCACTCATTCAATCATAGTCCTAATTTTCTAGCTTTGTCACTACTAACTCTTTTTTTCTCTTTTAATGTATACACTATAAAAGGGACTGCCTGCCCATTGACCTGTCTGTCCTCTGTTCCAGATTGCCCCAGTTGAGAATGACGACAGTTATGATGAACTAAAGAGAGATGCAAAGACCTGTCTGTCTCTGATGTCTCAGGGACTCCTCTACACAGAACAGATCCCCATGGTCCTCAATGCTCTACAGGAGGTGAGTCATCTGGCAGCTGTGGCTGTTATTCCACTTCTCACCTGAATCACACGTGACGAGGCTTATAACAGACCTCCACGATCTTATAGCCTATAAGATCAGTAATTTAAAAGCAGACTATGAACAAACTGTGTTTTAAATGAAAAAATATATATAATTAAATGAGTATTTCCAAGCTGTGGATCAGTCACATAAACATGCAGAGATCAGCTGCTTAGACTGTGTGTGTCATAAATTTTGATTTTACTTGTTATAATCTGTGGAGTAGATTTCTCACAAAGCAGTGCTCATTATAAAAAAAAAATAAATTTGTATTCATCCAGGGAACGGGCTGTTCCTCTTGGGAAACAAATGCTCAAGAGTATGTTATCAATGTGGCATGAATCTGCTGTTGTGTGTTACAGATTGCTGGCAGCAGCTCCTGGCATGCTCGCTACACGGTGCTCACATACCTCCAGATTATGGTTTTTTACAACCTCTTCACATTCATGAGTGATCAGAAAGCAGTGAATGATGTGCGGGCACTGGTGATACAACTGCTGGAGGATGAGCAGCTTGAGGTAAAAACAGCAATTTGTTCACAACTGTTTAATGTTAACATTACTCAAAATGTAAAGCCAAAAGTTAGACCAGCTAGTCAGTCTGTCATAAACTGTATCTGGACTGGACTGAAAGATGAACAAACATATAGCAGTGTGGTTATATAATGATCATGAAGCTATTGGCCGATACATGCTTGTTTATGCTAGCAGGCACTCTCACGGTCTTTCAGCTTCACTGTAGTGATTCAGCACTCTCCCTCCTGGCTCTCCACTCTCTACTCCCCCCCTCTAGTCCTCTGGTTGTTGCTATGGAAACCACAGGCTGCAGTAATCTGTTGCTATGGCGATAACGTTCAGATTTAAGGAGGACGAGAGGGAGAGGGATGGAGTAGAGACAAAGAAGAAGTGGGGGATGGAAGTAGCCATTTTTGTTTGGCCTCTTAAGGTAACCCAAGCCTGATTTATGGGCCTCAGCTGTATGACACTTTCGTCCCGTTTAATTTAAAAAGCCTTTCATCTTCAGAACGCTGCTCAAAGACCTGCACAGTACACATTTCTTGCAGAGAATTCCAATGAGAATAGAGCCGTAAACTGTGCCACAGATCATTTAGCTCACATTATAGAGAAGCATGTCCTCACACACACGTTCACCCCCTGTCCCCAGCTGGCTGCTGTTACCTCCCAGATAGTCAGTGTACACAATAGTGGAACACCCTGCCTCACGACACTGTTGCTTTGATATGTCTTGTACAGTGCGGCAAGAGATTGCAGGTAAAGTTATGTGGGTTGTGTTTCAGTATGGGCTGTAAAAAGACTAAACGGTATTCTGCTATAAAGGCCAATTTATAGGATGATTGTTCAGTATTTGTGTTTGGAAGATTTTTTGTGCTTAAAACATGCTACAAGCAAAGTTGGTAGTAGATATATTCGGCTTATTTTAAATGTATTGCCACATTTTAATATCAATAAATGATTGTAAATCAAACAAACTGAAATAACTCTATAAAAATAAGGACTTTTTATTTAAATGAAATGCATTCGCTTAATGTTTCCAAAGCACCACATGCCAAGAAGGACACTTCACTTCGATGGTAGCATTCAGTATCGTTTTGAGGAGAAATATAAAGTTTGTATCCCCTGCAAATCATTTATTACTTTGATTGAGGGATCACATATAAGTGGCGCAACAGTAGTGATACACACCTTACAAATTAACACACAACAACCCTGAAATCATTACTTAGAAGCAATAATCAGCTTTTTAGTCTGTGTTCTCAATTGGATCATTGTTATATGTGTTATGTGGTATGTTGTGTCATTTATACTATGATCTAGTACCACAATACAATTTGAACTTCAACTTCCCATCTCCTTCTGTTTGTTTTCTAGGTGAGAGAAATGGCCGCCACTACACTCAGTGGCTTCCTTCAGTGCAACTTTTTGTCCATGGATGCCCCCATGCAGGCACATTTTGAGGCTCTCTGCAAGACTCGCTTGCCGAAAAAGAGGAAGAGGGAGCTCGGCTGCACAGTGGACACCATACCCTCAGCTGGTAACAAACACACCAAATCAGCAGTGAAAGATTTAAGTCAAGACTGTGTGATGATACACTCACTATGCTGATCACTCTCATTTTAATGGAATCCCCCCTGCTGTGTGTTTGTAGACCTGGTGCGCCGCCATGCTGGTGTTCTCGGGTTGAGTGCTTGTATTCTCTCCAGCCCGTATGATGTGCCCACCTGGATGCCCCAGCTTTTGATGGACCTGAGTGCTCACCTCAATGACACACAGCCCATTGAGGTATATTTAATCACCTATTAATCACCTTATATTGCTGCATGTCGAAAAAAAATAACCATAATTTCTGTTGTGTTGCCTTCCAGATGACTGTAAAGAAAACTCTGTCAAACTTCCGACGGACTCACCATGACAACTGGCAGCAGCATAAGCAGCAGTTCACAGATGACCAGCTGCTGGTCCTCACTGACCTGCTGGTCTCCCCCTGTTACTATGCCTAAAACCTGGTAAGGCATTTTAATTTAACACAGCTGATGGAACATAAATGTCCTCACAGCACACCCAAAAGACGTTAAGTTTTATTATGTCTCATTATTGAATACCATCACTGGTCATTTTAGAGATTTGAGAATTCCTTGATCCACTTTTTTTCAGTCATGTTTGTTTGTGTTTCATTTGCTTCAGTTTGGGACAACTCCAGACGGTACTGACACCAGCCTGCATTGGGGAGAAGACCCAAGATCTTGAGTGATAAAAGATGCAGCAGCCCCGGAAGAAGAGTGGTACACAAAGGAGCTGCATTGTGGCGCACAGAAGGATTGAAATGTTGTGTATTTATGTATTTAGCTCATTTCCATTTCTACTATACTTAATATTTAAGGATCAATCATAGCAGGGATGAATGACCTGCAGTTTGTATCATGACTGTACAGTTTTATTTTTTTTTCTTCTTTTGTGGTTTGTTTGTGTGCATGTACACGGGTATGCGAGTGTGTGTGTTTATGGGATGCTTGAAGACATCTGCCGGTGTCCCACACATTTCTCAGGATTATATCCCAAGTATCAGCTCTGAGCCAACACAATGTCCGGTGTAGGACATACTCTTTGCTATCTTCCAATAGTGAAGTGTTATGAGCCACAGAGAATTGACTGTCGAACAATGGCTTTAGATTAGATTTAAACTTGCAACACGCAATGTTTGTGTGGCTGTTTGATCTATATATGATTATATGCATCATGCATGTATATATCATGGTATAGCAAATATGCACAAACATATTTATTTATTTACTTTTTTTTGAAGCGCTAAGTTTTATTTTTTTCATAGTGTATCTGAGATCAAGTAGATGGCTGAACTGTTAGCAATGGAGCCTATTCTCATCTACTCTTACAAAGAAAGGGAGAGTGTAAACTCCCCACTGCTGTGCTGTGTGATGCGTTTGTTGTGAGGACCTGAGCACAGTTACACCACCATGTCATGTGTGCAGAAAAAAAAAAAGAAACCAAACTGCCTGTCCATAATTGTGACCTCTTCCCTCTTACCCTCGGCATCATTTAGTTTTTCGGGGGAAAAAACCCAGTGAGATGGAATGAAAACTACTTTTGGTTTGCGTATGTTTTCCCCTGATGACTTGAAACCAGTCTAAGCATTGAAGCATTTAGTACCTCACTTACATGTAGTGTAGTGCCAAAACTGCAGTGATTTTTTTTTTTAGATATACTGTTTGCTTATTCGAAGAGATTACAATAAACCGTTTGTAACAAAAACTGCATGTGGGGTTTTTCCTTTTGATTGAATGTGTCTCACAATATTCTAAAAATAAAGCAGCTCCAGTCAGATTCTACTTATGTCTTGCAAGGGATGCTTTTGAAAATAATGAATGCAATTATACGTTACAGTGTGGCCATAACTACAGAATGTATTGTAATATTTTTAGGAACCATTTCAATCCACACCTGCTGAAAGTGTGTTTTATTTTTGTTGATTTTTTTTTATTGATTAATAAGTATAAACAATGTACAGGTAAGGACAAAATGCACATATAAATGATATACAAAGAGTAGAGGTATTTAGAAAACAAGAAAAGCTGAAAGTGTGATTACTGCCCCTGCTTTAAATATTAACACGTCACTCCTCGTGTCGCCTAGCAACCACGTTGTTGCGCTGCTGCTCCCAAGGATGGCAGTGAGAAGCAGAAAAAATATTTTTAATTTAATTTATTTGAAGAGTTTATATTTTAGCTATGTAAACCCCTGTTATTTTTGATTAATTTTAAATTTTATTTTCAAATTAAATTTTAATTAAAACTGACCTGACATGAGGCATATTGATGTAGCTTTAAAACGATCCTTGTAAATAATGTTAGCCCCAACTTTTTTTAAATATCGCCAATATTTGCAAACGTGTGTCATAATTTCCTTCTAGAAGTGAAACTATCGAGCTTAAATCCAATATGGCCTCCATTTTTTTCCAACATGGTGAGAAAAACTACAGCCGCGGTAATATATCTGACGTGTCAAACGGTGCATAACGGTCTCTTTTAAATCCCCTAACTGTGAAATATAACTACACAAAACGGCCCCTCTCTGTATCTCCGTTGAATAATACCGAGTGAGGAGAAGCGAGGGGAGTTTTTTCCAGATGGACCCGCTACTTGAATGCAGTGGTTATGCTCATGCCCAGATACGTAGACAGTGACTTCATACTCATTTTTCAGCGCACGTCCAGGAGCCGTCGCTCCTCTATTAGAATGGATATATCGGCGAGAAAACGACACGCTACCGTCTATTTGCGCTGAGAAGATTTAAACGGAGATGCAAGGAAACGTATTTTCAATCAGTGCTCGCCAATGGACTGCTCTGTTTTGGATGAGCCGCTGTTGAAATACGTTTTTTTTTCTCCCCCAAAGCAGCGGTGCGTTCACTTACTATCATACTGCTTTAAAATGAAGACGGGCTCTATCAAATGATGATGATGGACGAACGAGCGACAACAGCTGGTATGTTGTATTTTTTTAAGTGAAGATTATCCTTTATATCTAGATGGGCTACACGAGCAGGAATGTGATGTACAGATAGATTTCCTCTGGATTTCAGCACCAGCAGACGCTGTGCGTGTGAGTTGGGGGAGAGGGGGGAGGAAGTAATTGGCCAAATGCAGTGGTGCATAGCCTATTGTAGCTGGTGTTTTACCTTCTTATGAAATCTGTACTCCTTTACAATAAATCATAAGCGTTGCTCCCCTTCATCAACTGTGAATGTATTAATACGATCTTCTGCACCATATAATAGCTGACTTTGTATCCTTTGTAGCTCTCTACCAAGGTGGCAGCAATGGCGGAGGCAGCAGATACTGTGGTCATCATTTACTCCGTCCATGCAGAGGAATAATGCTGAAATTGACGACAGTGGAATCCTTCTAAATTGCCATCAATACAATGAACACCACTGTTACACCATCAGACCTGGTGGATGTGCCAAGACAGCAGACCTTCAATGGCACCCTGGGCACACACACCCCTTCAGGTTGGGCCGTGATCCACACCGCCACCTTGACCTTTTGCTCCCTCCTCCTCATCTTCATCTTCTTCCTGGGCTCCTACGGCAACCTGGTGGTGTTCCTGTCCTTTTTCGACCCGGCGTTCCGCAAGTTCCGCACCAACTTCGACTTCATGATCCTCAACCTGTCCTTCTGTGACTTGTTCATCTGCTGCGTGACGGCTCCCATGTTCGCGCTGGTGCTCTTCCTGGATGCAGGCGGAGGAGATGGCGTGTCGAAGAGCTTCTGCTTTGCCTTCCACTTGACCAGCTCGGGCTTCATCATCATGTCCCTGGAGACGGTCGCTGTCATTGCTCTGCACCGGCTGCGTATGGTTCTGGGGCAGCAGCCCAACCGCACCGCCTCCTTCCCCTGCACGTTGGCCCTCACCGCCCTGCTGTGGACGTCCAGCTTCACCATGGCTGCTCTCCTCACCATGCGGGCGTACCCACGCAGAGATGGACCCTGTTTGCCCCACTTTGGCCTGGGAAGCGGACAGGCCAGGGTTGTGTTGTACGTCTACCTGGCAGACTTTGCCTTTTGTGTAGCTGTGGTGTCTGTGTCCTACCTGATGATTGCTCAGACGCTGAGGAAGAACGCACAAGTGAGGAAGTGTCCCATCATCACTGTAGATGCCACGTGCCCTCCGCCCCCACCGCCTCTCATTGCAGCAGGCTTTGAAAGCATGCAGTGTGCTGTTCAAGGCCCCTCTCTGTATCGTAACCAGACTTACAACAAGCTGCAGAATGTACAGACACACTCTTATGCCAACAGGACCAACCAGCCGATGGTTCCTGGAGCTGCTCAAGGAGCCACCTGCTGCCAGCTGGTCTCTACAGTCAACTTGGCCACAGCCAAAGACTCTAAAGCAGTTGTCACCTGTGTAGTTATAGTGTTCTCTGTGCTGCTTTGCTGCTTGCCAATGGGAATTTCACTGTCACAGGATGTTTTGTCACCAGAAAGTAGCTTTGCACATTACCAGTTTGAACTGTGCGGCTTTGTGCTCATTTTTCTCAAATCGGGCATCAATCCTTTTGTGTACTCGCGCAACAGCGCAGGCCTCCGCCGCCGTGTGCTGTGCTGCGTTCAGTGGGCTGCGCTGGGCTTCCTCTGTTGCAAGCAAAAGACTCGCCTGCACGCGATGGGGAAGGGTAGTCTGGAAGTCAATCGCAATAAATCTTCCCATCATGAGACCAACTCAGCCTATGTACTGTCACCCAAGCCACAGAGGAGGCTGGTAGACCAGGCATGTGGGCCCAGTCACTCCAGGGATTGTGCCGCTAGTCCAAGGGCCACAGGTGCGCGCAAACCTCGCCTCCCGAGTACTTCTACGCCTATCAACACCCGCATTGAGCCCTACTACAGTATATACAACAGCAGCCCCTCTGCAGGACCCAGCTCCCCCACCAGCCTGCAGCCTGTCAGCTCTCAGACTTTTGCCTTTGCTAAGTCCTATGTAGCCATGCACTACCACACTCACCAGGACACACTGCAAGACTTTGAGAGCACCTCAGTGCACCAGATTCCCATTCCCTCCGTCTGAGCAAAGAACATAAAGGTTTGGAGGATCTTCCCAAACTTTAAATTGAATGTGAATCAAAAGAGGAACATGAAAACAATTCATTTTATGTACTATTTGGAATTAGTATTAATCTTTTGTTCTCTTCTACGATGGAAAGACATGTTAAGTTTTCTCGGGTGGAAAAGTTTAAGTACCAGGATTATAAGCTTTGCCATAGGAACCAAAAACAACCAAGACATTTGTAATGAAAAGTATTTGTTCCAAGATTATTGAATTGACTTTTTTTTGCTTTTACAGATATACAATTTCTCCTGAATCTGCCCCTATTTTGTGCACGCATGTGCAAGTATAACCCAAGACTATGCAGGTTTTCATTGAAGCGGAAGACAGCAGCTGCTGGTTTCACTGCTGCCTCCTCTGGTTGAGGTTACTGTAGCTGCTGTAGCATCAGGCTACAATGAAACCCTGCACAATCCCACACATGGCTGTCGATGGCATGTGTTGATGGGACTTTTTTGCTTCTTAAGAAAAATGTGTTTGTGAGCCTCATACTCTTTTTAACACAATAAATGTTTGGCAAGTGCAGGGGATTTGTGCTTTTACTTTTTTTTTAAACTAAAGCTGAACAAGTGTATGAATTAATTAGTGGATCAACAGAAAACACAATTAAGTGCAGAAGGTTTGCACTAAGGGGACGGGGCAGTGGGCTGCCTGCAACTGCCCCAGTCGCTGAAGCACGGGGGTTTCTGATTGATGACAAAGCAACCTGCTGACTATTTAGATGAATAATTTCTGTTATTTATTTGGCAAAAATTTCAAGCTTTTGCTGGTTCCAGCTTTTCAAATGTAAGCATAGGATGCATTTCATATGATAGTAAATATATTTTGGTTTGTTGATCAGACAAAACATGCGAACAGGTCACCTTGACTTACAAAAATAATAGGAATTTGCTCTTTTCTTCTATATTTTAGACAAAACAAATAGTCAAGAACCTAGTGGACAATTAATCTAATATTTCGTTTTAGCAACAAGGTAAATGATGGTTGCTTAACAGTATTTCAGGTCTCATGTCTGATGGCATGGTACACTTGTACCTCTGCTGATGTCAGGAATGTGAAACAAAATACTTGTGTTATTTTGAACCAGAAAAGATTTCACAAGTGGAGATTATACTGTTTGCATATCCTCAGCACCCCCTGGTGGCCATAGTGTTTACTGCAGGAGGGAAATTTTACGTTTTTCTCAGAGTTCAGTCAGCTTTTTAAAAAGTTTAGTAACTTAATGGAAAAACACAAATTCATATTTTAAAAGGTGGTGATGTTCCATTCCTGTGAGGTAATTCAAAACTACAAAAGAGGTTTCATGTTTTTTATTCTTTGCTGCAGATGCATTGGTGTTTATCCCAGCGATACAGCAGTGGTCAGGACCCCAGTGTTCATCTTCATAAAACCACAGAATACCTCTTAAATGAACTCTCAGACATTCTGTACATCCTACAAACTAATCAAACACTCACTTTGTTGTCATTATTCCACAGCACCCTCTAATGCATAAGTTACACTCACTCATCCTGTAAATTAACACAGCACACATTCTCCCTGCTGCAAAACATCTCAGACTTGCTTTCCCCCCCTCATATCAGTACAAAGTGCCACAGTCAAGCAGCTAATCATTGCATATCACACATACACACACACACAAACACAAATACAGTCATTTAAGACAATAAAACATCCATGAATAATTTTGATTCCCCTGATGATTACAAATCCCCTGATTCATCACTCATTCATTTGCTTTCAGTTAATTAACAGAAAGAGAAGCATAGATGTGGATTCCAGGCAATAAATCCACTGCCTTCTGGAGTGAAGCATCGGCCCCATTTCACTGCACTAAGGCTGAGCCGACTTGCTGGATACAGCTCACCTGCTGCACAGATCAGGACTTAGGTTGGGGCTGTGCTCCTGGGCTACATAAAGTCCAGCCTCAGGATCAAGTTTTACCTCAGTTTTGGCATTTGGCGCAGATTTTGGGTTTCCGTTTCTCCACCAAACAAGTCTTCTGCTCTACAAGTGTCCTCTCTCTTTATGTTTGCTCTCCTTGTCCTTCATGCGCCGTTGCTGTCGTGTGATCTTTGTCAGTTTAGCTGGAGACTGACAGAAGTCCGTGTTCATCAGCAGTGTCAAGAATCCTGCATATGACAGGAGACTCAACCTAGGGGAAAAAAGATGTCAATCACCTTGAATATGCTGCCAATCATTTAAGCTGACATCCTGTCTGCACACAGCCGGTATGGTTAGATAGTAAATCTTCTAGTCTGCCCTGCTTCCACCCATTTTCAAGGCATTTCTTACTCTTTATTGTTATTATATGATTTATTACATGTTAGACAGGACTGAAAACTACTTAAAGCACACTTTTTTCTGTCAGCGAACAATTTTCACAACGCTAAACTTGAGAACATGATGAACCTGTATTTTTCTTTGCAAGCATCAGAGCACTCTTGTTTCTCTAACATTCCCAAATAATAATATCAATCAGACACAGACCTTTTCAAGTCATACGTTTCGACTTATCATAGAGGAAAAAGCATAGGTGGAACAACAACCACCAACTCATTTACAGCAATACACTGCAACAATTAATAATGCTATTAGTTATACGTGCATTTGACAAGTTAAAACATCTGTTGTCCTACCTTTTATTATTTGTGTCCCTTTGATTTGATGTGAATTAGCCATAAATCAAGTAATTTGAAACAGTACTTTCTTATTATTTGGCCCTCTTGACTAAAGTAGAGGGCACTATAGCTAAGATTTAGTGCTAATCTCACTGCAACTAAGCATGTGCTTTTGTTTTTCAGTAAATGTGACTCAGTGCTTACAAGTCAACTTACCCCAAGGATGTACTGACAAGTCTGAGGCTCCAGCATATAGACAGTGACAGCATGAGGAGACTCCGACTCCTTACATCTGACAGAGAGAAGACAAATGATACGAGTGAATCAAATGGGAAACATTGAGGTATTGTCTTACTCATGTGTTGACTCAGGGCGGTGACACTGAACCGCAGGGCGCTGAGGTTCCTCCCCAGACATGACTGTTCACTCACTTGAGCTTCACAATGACCTGTCTGGGCCTCCCTGTCAGATCGCACACATCCCCGTGGCCATAAAAGTGGGACACCAACCTATTATGAAGCAAAGAAAAAGGAACAGAGTGAAAAATCAACAACAGTTCATCCAAGCGAAGATGAAAAAAAATCTGAGTTGCCTACTTGACTTTCTGCACGCCATCATCTTTGAGCTGGTAGGATCGGGCAACGTTCTTCTTGGCCCAGTCGATGTGCTCCTCTGCGTTCCAGTTCCCCACCACTACAGTGTTCTTTCCTTGGTCTTTGTCCTGGGACACCAAGAAGCATATACGTCAATGTACAAATGCAGTCGTATGTACCGAACAATCTCACATACACAAATGATGTATGTGAGATTGAACACCTCTTAGGCAATTAGAATTTTCTGTTACATTGTGATCGGGTATTCTTTCATTATATCTCGGCATGTTTTGGGTGAAATGATGGCAGACTTGAGTAATAATTAAAATATTGCTAGTTGCAGCCTTATAGCCAGAAATACATTTAATTGTGTACATTTTCCACATTAATGACTCAGTTCACATACATACACACACTAGCAAGGAGGCACTCTTACCTCATGGTACTGATGGACATGCTTTCCGTAACAGAATTCGTATTTCCACCATCCTACCCCCTGCAACACACACATTAAGGTCATTAGATGTCACCAAAACAATACTCAGACGCCACAAATAAACGTGCCTCACCCCGTGCAGACAGTAAGAGCCACTTAGGAACTCCTTGATTAGCTGGTCATCCGTCAGACGGGAGATGTGAGTGGTGCCGACGGTGACCTGAGACTGCCCTCCGACAGTCATGGGTTTGTGAGTGGAGGTGAAGGCTTCCTCTCTCACTGGCGATGCCTCCTCCTGTGACATGTCAAAGATATAAATGAGCGATGTGTCGTTTGTGCAACGCAAAGGCCATTTTTCTCCTCGGCCGTCTTTCTGCGCACATCTCACCTCTCTGGTTTCAGAAGCGGCGCTGAAAGGCGGTTTAAGCTGCTCCTCTTGCTCCTTGTCCAGCTGGGCGAGCCGTTGAGGCCGCAAAGGGGAACCCCCCAGAGCCTGGCAGAAGATGGCATTCACCGGGGAGGACTTGAACCTGCAAGAATGGAAGTAGTATGTAACAATTTGATTAATTGAAATGAATTTAAGCAGTACCCTGACACACAGAAATGTCAGAATTTCCAACGTACTTCTACTGTTGAGGCGTATTCTTTAGAGTACAATGTTTAACGTACCTGTATTTTGGGTGTGCACACAGCAGAGGTGTCAACACCACCACCTCATATTCACAGGTGGTGACCTCGGCGACAGACAGGATCTCATGCTTGGCCTCTGGGTGACAGACGTACAACACAGACGTGGCGCGAGGCTCGTTCTGTTTCAGCACACAAGGAGTCCCATTTCCCATCTCCAATGAGAAGTAGGGAGTCAGCTGACCTTCTATATTCTTAGTAGGCACCTAGACACCAGTGGAAAAAGGTAAGGAAACAGAAAAGAGGTGACAAACGTGAGAAGTGACAGCTAGTCTGGCAGATTCAGTCGGTTAATGTTGTTTCAATGCTGTACTTACTTCTGCTTCTGCTGCTGGTTTGACATTTTCTGCCTCCTCAGCTTGATCTAAAAAAAAAGAATCCCTTGCTTTAGCTCCATAAGGAAAAGACTAATACACTTAATATTGTATAACATATATCATAAAATCACATTCACAAAGCCACTCACTTGTCTCTGTTGACTGGCTCTTCTGTGCCAAATTCCCCAGGAAGTACTCTTGAACGCTAATCTTCTGTGGAAAAACAAATGCTCATCTTCAGCGCATACGAATTTAAGTGCTGGCTTCTCATTCATGTCATCTGAAATGGATTTTGGATTTTTCTCACTCTAAACACTAACCTGGCCAGTCTCCTTTTCTTCATGATACTGTCTTATATGCTTTCCATGGCAAACTTCATATGTCCAGTATGACTCAATCTGCAAAGATGGCAAACAAAGAGCAACTTTAGAGTTAGAAGTGAGTCTTCAATTGACCAAACACCCTCAGGACTACAGCAGAAACACACTTTTTTGTGTTGCGGTCTACTAATGTAGCGTAACTGAACATGGTTTCACTTTCACCGCTGGGGGAAATTAGATGAAAACAGAAGAGTCTCACCCTGTAGGAGCAGCTGCTTCGCTTGAATAATGGCTCAAGCAGATCGCCTGGACTGGGCCCGCTGTACTCCTTCTCATCATCCTGAGACAAAAAGAGGCAATGGCAAGAAGAGTGAGAGAGATAAGGCAGCACAGGGAACTGTTTCACAACACAAGAGCGATAAAAATCAAAGAACAGCATTCCATAGACCAGCTTCAACTGCAGCAGCACTCCTCTCTTCTTGAGAAAGCGGGAGACATCAAATTGTCAAAGGCTGCCATACCATATTGGTATGATGGGAAACCTCTGCTTCATATCATGCAGTTTCATTTCTCTTTTAGATGACACATTAGTGTTTTGAATCCCTCTCTGGTAATAGATTGAAGCCCTGAAAACTCATCTCTGTGTATGTATAAGGTAGATAAGTAGATTTTTTTCTTCATGAAAATAATCCCTTCATGCATGTAAGTTCAAAACTGTGATGTAATTCTACTCTGTTGTTTCCTCTAGAATGTGCAAAAATGATGAAGTTACTGCCTCTCTCTCCACTCACTGCAGCTCAGCAGCCATTCTGCTCAAACACTGTAAAACTAGTCTGCGCTACACAATGGCAGGTTGTAATGGATTAATTCAGCCACACATGGTAAATTCTGAACCAAATCTGAAGAAGAATAATGATACAGAAAGCCAGTTCATGCAAGTTGACATGCAAGGTCTGTTACAAGTGAAACCTCCAAAACTCTGCATCTGTGTTTCTGACACTGTAGTTTCAAGGAGGAAATGCTCAGCCGAGGTGTTGACTGCTTATTTTACACACAATGTGTATTCAAGCATAAAAAACACCATATGGCCCCATTAACAAGGTAATAAACTTGAATTGTAGATGAATAGCTCAGGAAATAGAGCCGAACTGGGAACTTCTTTTAAAACCTGTCTGATCACATGAATGCTATTGCTGCTTGCCTCAGTCTCCCTTTTTCTTTTACATTCCTATTGTCAAGCTAAGGCTAGCATGGCTTTTGCACCCCCTTATGTTATCAAAGATATTGTGGAGTACATCCTTATTGTAACAACTACGAATGATGACCACAATCACAGAAACAGGACAGACAGCAAAGCTATAATCAGAGCAGCATATGACTCAAATATTGAATGTCTTTTGTGGAAAACTGCAGACTAAAGAATGAGACCAAGGAGTTTGCTGCTTAGAAATGTTCAAGTATGGTATGTTAAGCAGCAGAACAAACTTTAGAGAATTTACTGGCCTTGCACGGATACAGATGTCAAAATATTATTCAGAAAAACCTTGTTGAGTCATGAAACTGTGTTTAGATATAGAGCTGACAGTGCTGCAGATGAACCAGGAACTGTGAATCCTACTCACGTCATCTCCACCTGTCAGGGAAGGTAGGAGGCATTTGTACTTCTCCTTCTCTGTTGTTGTCATGATTACAAAGTCATCTTCGTTATAAAGTGCACCTGTAGCTGGCTGTAAATCAGAGAAACAGGTTTGTTACTTCAATTGCAATCAAACAAGGAGGGAACAAAGTCTGCTCACTTCACAGCTACACAGGTACAGAAACGTATCCTCAGCCTGTAACAGTGAATGTATTACTCAAAACAACGGTGTTACTAAAAGAAGAGGCATACCAGCGAGAATTCAGCGCCAGGCCAGGTGATTTTAAAAGGAATTTCGTCTGTAAAGGAGGGATACCCTCCTCTGTTTGCTGAGACGCCGCTGCAGACTTCCAGCACCCCACCGAGAAACACCAAGAGCAGCCCAGCCATCATCTATCCTGTCCGGCTGCTGAGCTCCTACAGCCCGCCGCTCCTCATGTAAGACTCCGGCACCCTCGGCTCGCACTCACACCCGCTTCAAAAAACACAAATGAGATGTAATAGAAAGTCCAGGGAAGTCTGGTTTGACAAGCTAAGACGGATGTCAATACGGCACCAAACACCGGAAGTGAACCGTTTACTTGCCACGTCGTGTTCCGGCTGCGCGTCGGGCTGAAATAAAAGCAGCGACCCCGGGTGGCCACTGGAGGTACTGGAAGTTTCATATATGGAAAAAAACACTAAAACATTCTAAATATGGGGTCAAATAAGAACAGAGCTACATCAGTTTTTGAAATAATCGAGAAAACAGTTAGATGATACTCATTTTGGTATGACAATACAGTCAAGACCATAACTCCTGTACCTATAACTAAAGTTTCTCCCCATATAATAAAATAAATAATAAAATAGGATGGAACTTAGGAGTTCTGTTACTATGGTCTTGACTGTATTGGCAAAATGCAAATAAATGTAGCCTACATCCTTATCGCTTATGTAAATCAAAATTAATCTTCAGCTTTACCTAATAGTTAAATTTGTAACCATTCAGTTTATAATAATTACAATACAATATCTTTGAAGCAGTGCGTACACAATGACCACAAAGTCACTGTAAACAAAATTATGCTATATAGTCAAACAATTTTCAAATACAGAGCCTTATGTTAAATTGTAATGAGGGTCCCAAAATGTTCATTAAATATATATCGTAAGTTTGCCAAATAGGATATTTTTAAAGCTAAAACTATATACCTGTAAATAAAGTTAGCACACTACTGTATAAATTATATCAATTACAAGCCAGTCTAAAAACATGTTTCTTTCACAAGAGGATGCACACACACTGCTGTGTGATTTTCAGTGGTCATTTAATATTTTATGAATCATGAAGACAAAAGAGATAAATCTTAATCTATTTTTAATAATATGGTGGTATGATCTTTAATGATGCTGATGAAAATTATGTATCTTAAAACACATATTAATCCACGCACATTTAATGCATTTCAGTGTAGATGGTGAAAATAACAGTACTTTATTTCATCCATGTGTTGTGCAAAAGGACTTTGAACAAAGCACTGTGTCCTCCTTTGGTTAATTTAAAGAATAACATTAATAATATATATAATAAGATCTTTTAAGAAGCAGATTTGTTTCTTCTGTATAGTGGCATCCCTGGTAAAAACACAGCTTCCCCTATTTTTTACTAAAACTACCCAAATCTTCATATACTGAGAACAGTACTCATAAGGATTGCTTGCTTGAAGCACTTGGCATCTTTTGAGCTTAACTGCTTGAGAGAGGTTTCTGGATAATGTGGAAACAAAATAAACTCAGATTGCCTCGTGTCTGCCTCCCAGTGGATAGAATTGGAAATTTAATTGTGTACTAAATGCACAGAGCTCATGTTATATGTGTACCGGTACTTGTTCCTGTTGGTGCCTCTTGGCCAGATCATGTTTGCAAATGAGAACTGGTTCTCAAACATTTTTACCTGGTAAAATAAAGGTAAAATAAAAATAAAATGTTTTCAAGGATGTCTCAATTATTTTTTAGGACTAAAGATGAAAAACACTACAGAGAAATCCAGTGGAAAGTAAGATAAATCCTGTTGACGAGCTGATTTACTGAGCATTTCATGGTTTTCATTTCACTTGACTTATATAGAAGCAGTGACTGTGCCAGCATGCGGTGTCCTTACTCTCATCTCCCGTGACTCTGTTGATTCAGCATTGTTGTGTGTTGAGAGACAATAAATAATTCCCTCCCCACCTGAAGAGTTCACGAGGAAACGGCTCACGGTGAACAAGGAAATTTAAGACACAGACCCTGAGAATATGTGGCGTTGCATTTCACTGTCGGGTAGGAGATGCAGAGGGCGCCTTGGACTGATGGAAACATGGAGAGTAAACCTGAGGCGGGCATTTTTTTTCCACCTGTTGGTGGAGCTGTTGATGTGAGAATGTGGAGCACTGAGAGTCAGGAGGGGGGAACAAGATTATAACAGAGATTTTGAGACAAAGAGGGAGAGGATTAGGAGGAGAAAGGGGATGTGGAGGAACAGGGAAGGATACAAGGAAGAGAACATGTGACTGGATCATCCACCTTCTGCAACCACTCCCTTCTGCTTCATACATACATACATATAGCTTCTGCTTACACCTGTCTCCTATGTGCATAATGGATGTAAAGGTATGCAGATATGGGAATATAGAATATATTATGTAGTGCTGCATGTGTTTGTGCACAGATAGATAGATAGATAGATAGATAGATAGATAGATAGATAGATAGATAGATAGATAGATAGATAGATAGATAGATAGATAGATAGATAGATAGATAGATAGATAGATAGATAGATAGATAGATAGATAGATAGATAGAAATTTCCCCCAGTTTTCAGTTGCCATTATATTAAGCAAACTTCACCCAATTAGGAAAACCATTAAATGCCGTTGAGAGCTCTAACCAAAGGCAATAAATGGACCATAAGTCAAAGGTCAAAACTTTGTGGAGAAGATCGATACCAGTTTTGTGTCTGTGCAGTAAATATGAAGCTACCCTGCAGGTGGTTAGCTTAGCTTCTTAGCACCAAGACTAAAAAGAGCAGGAAGTACAAAGTCGGGCAATTACAATTCAAAAAACAATAATAAAAAAACAAGTCTAGAAGAAAGACTCACTTTGCTTTTTTTTTTCAAAGCACACAAAGCAGAGTTAATCCTTTTTTCTGTGTCCATTTTCATGTATCATATGCCTCGGAATACCAATAACGAGCGTCCTGAAAGCTTACAAAGAATCAGTAATTGTGAAACAACCAGCCGAAGTGAGTCAAAAGTCCTTTAGCGTGTCATCCTCGACGATTGTTAACAGACTTTTCCGAGGCCCGACTGGCGGGAGCTCAACTGAACTCGCCACTTTGAATTGAGCATTTTCATTTATTTCACTGTCATCCGTGGGGTGAACCTGATTTGCATAGATGCCTTCCATACACCCTCACCTTATGCATAATTGATACAACTGTCATCTCCCCAACCATAATAACATCATTCCAAAGGGAGCAGAGAGAAATGAATCTTGGCATTTGAAGGTCTCGAGTGAGATTAAGATATCTCCTGAGCTGTCACCTAAAAATATACATGGAATATGTCAGACATCAAATCAATACTGGCACTTTAGCCAGATTTATCTAATGACATTCAGTATTGATTTGTGTAAAGCATTCCCACATGTTGTATTCCTTTTGTAAGTTAGATTTCCCTTGTTAAGAAATGTTTTTTTCTTCTTCTCACATTTCCCTTCAGACTCCATACAGCTTATCTGATAAATTATTTAAGGTTCATTGTGACATTCATTAATGCTGCACACAGTTTATGAGCATTACATCAGGCCTTTCTTTTCAGTTTGTTTACTGAGGTTTTTGAAGCAATGATTCCAAAACGACATTACCATTTTTAAGAATCTTCAGCAAACTGACAGGTGTGTTTACCAGCTTAAGGAGTGGAGCGTCAGAACACAAGAAATACTTCCCGATACGCATTTTAAAGCATGCTTTAGCAAATTCTCTTAATTCTGTCTGTTCTGCACGGGCACGGTTGTCGCTCACCCACCTGTTGTGCTGTAGTTTAGCTATAACACCGTGTTGTCGGCTAAACAAGTCTTGTAAGGGGCCACAACTTGAACAAATGCTGCAAAGAAGCAAAACAACAAGTCGGTGACACATGAAAGAAATGGATTTAAGCGTGCCAGTGGATCAGAGTGCGGCTCTGCACATCCCTGCAGAGAAGGTAATGAGAGAGTATTTTTGTTTTGGATGAGTCTGGAAGGGATCCAGATATTCGCAGAGCTGGTCCTCGCTATATTTGCCTGCAACTGAGGCTTAGCTCTTATATGTGAATATCAGAAGGGGGTCAGCGGAGACGGAACATCCCTGAGTCCCTGAATGCTTCACAAAACCCATAATTAAAATTTATACTGCATAAACCTGTCGCCAAGGTTTCATATCAGTCAAATGTTGAGGTTGTAACTTTTCTAGGATGCATATTTTGGTGTTATTGGGTTGACCAAGTCCTTACAAGAATACAGACTCGGTCTAAGGATGCCATATTTCACATTTACATTCTTGTTTTTCTTTCGTAAACCTCCCAGCTTGGGAAAACCTCCCGTTGCAGCTCCATCAAAACTAAAGCAGCCCATCTCCACCATGACTATTCTCAAAGGTGACCACGGACGTTTATGTAAATACCGTTTGCATTGTCTGAGACTTTAAGCTGTTTGAGAGACTGTGGAGACAGCACGCTCCAATACAAAAGTCAGCGAAACCCCAGAAGTGTCTTTTTGTCTATATGCAAGAACAGAAAGTGGGTTAACTACTTGAAAATGCACCCTAAGCAGTGTGTATAAGCTAGAGGAGCTTAGCGAAGCCAGGGAAGACTTTGAGAGGGAAAGTCATTTAGTGTCTCTTCACAGTTTGACAGTGAATGGCACAAATACTGCAAGGTGAGGAACAGAGCTCCTGAGTGACTGGACAGAGAATGGAAGCTGAGATTCTGTGGATACTGGATCAATATCAGCACTTCAGCAGCTAGAAATGTGGGAAAATGTGAGCAGGATTAGTAAGTGAGCAACATAATTGTGAGAAAATCATGCTAAATCCTACGTTAATCGACTAGAAACTTAAAAAAAGTATGCATTTGCTAATAGAATAAACTATTCTTAACATATACTTCATATAAATACCCATTAAACTTTGTTCCAAACATCTTTGATATGCTGTAAGGCAGATACTGTAAGCTATTTTGATTCCTATTAACCATCTTATCTAAAACCACTTCAACTGTCCACAACAACCCACATGAGCTATTTACAGAGCAAATAAATACATCTCTTTCTAAACGCAGTCCCTTATCTGCGCTGAGGAGAAGTACAGTGTGTACCGGATTCGCTGAATGATTTATATTCGACTCCGCTCTTGTGTAATTGATGCAAAGAAACCCTACACAATCCATCATCATTTGAACGCAGTTGCAAGATTTCATTGGCACCAATTTAGACTGCAGATGGGTTTAATTGGCTGAGATATGTGAGAGATGATAGCTTCTTCCACTGTATGTACGAGTCCACTGTCCACCACTTAACTGATGTATAAAGCATTCAGCACATCAGACAACTGAGAGAAAACAATAGCTATAGTTTAATGCTTTGAATTTAACCCCCAGCCTGAGTGTGGTTTCATATTCACACTCAAGCCAACAAGGTATTTAAAGGTAGTGAAAAACAAGCTACTGGTATCCACATTAAAGCAGCAAATTAGCAATACTTGCATGTACATTTGTAGTCTACATGCCCTCAGTTAATACATCTGGAAAATACTGTAGCTTAGGGATGCTGGTTCTCAGCATCTGTATTTAATATTGAACACACAAGGCCACCGCAGGTTGATGTTACCTTTTAATTAGTCTTCAGTGAAGAGCGTTAAAAAAGATCTAGGCGTACCTGATGTAGACTCTATTTTGTGTGTCCGCTTTGATATCAGCCAAGTTAATGAACGGCACACATTTGTATGCATTTCACAAAATGATATAAGCAAAAAAAGTGATCATTGCACTTAGTATGCAGAGCATTCTCCTCTATTACACTTTCTGCCAATGCTCTTTATATCTACTGCCTCTGCAAATTAAGAGAGTGACTCTAACTGATTCTAAACCGACATTCATATCCTGCCAAATAATAAGAGGGAGTCAACGGTTTCATGATGCACGTCATTCTCTGTGTTATCCGATTTATTCAGGTGTATTTGGCTTTGTAAAAGGCCAATCTTACACAGTCTGGCACTGTAGCCATGTTTGCAAGTTATTCAAGGTTTCCCCCAAGGGGCCCCAAATCCAGTCGAATCTTCCGACTTTCTTGTCTTTTCCACACTCGAACATGATAACACGGAAACTACGTCTTTCATTTTTGTTTAGTGTCGCAGCTGCAATGCTATTTTCAGTTCATTTTCATTCGACGGCGCACCACTTCCTTTTCAACCTTCCAAAGTTTTTCCCCCAACTTTATCCCTCACCTCGGTTTGCCAGCAGTCATGCAGCCATGCTAGACTGTTCAGTAAACAATGTATGGTGTTAACACTCAGATGAAAAAGACATGCTGAAATTATATTGGCAGGTTGGTATCACACTGCCTCTTTTCCAAATGGCACAGGGAATCTGACCTTTTCATGATCTCACTGCTGTCAAAAGATGACCTTTGTGCACAGCGTGACGTAGTCAATGAGTATGAGTCTTTAGACAGGGCCGGCTTTTGCCTTTTAAAAATCACTCGTCAGTAGCAACACCGTGAGCAAAATACTAAAAAAAAACAAAACAGCAACTTTATTTTGCATTGTGTTATAATTTGAACACATTCCTGCTACTAGATGTTACTCGGCTCCCACAAGGCTGCTTTGTCTGACAATAATTTGGTGTTTTAAGGAGTTTTGGTTTGAATCACAGAAGAGAGAAAAAAGTGATTCAGAGACAAATTTACTCACAGTCCAGCCACAGACTGAATGTCTAGAGAATAAAAGAAAATTCAATTCTAACACCCACATAAAATCTGCTAATGTTTTTTCAGGACATTCTCACACCTCTTTTTTGGGGGGGAGTTGAGAAACTTAGTGAATCAATAAACTTCTGTTATACTTCTCGGGTTGTGGGTGTAACCGGAGGGAATTGCAGGAGGAGGAGGTGGAGAACGGGCAGCTTGGCTTCCCTGGTGGGTCAAGGTGAGTCTGTTAGCCTGATGGCTTGTTCACTCTGCAGATGTCACCTGGTCATTATCCTGAGGCAGCCATCTGCCAGTTGGTCCTGCAGGGCCTGGCCACTCAGTCTTCTGGGCCCTATGTGACTGGCAGGATCCATGCTGCTTTTTCTTCTGCTCTGACCTGCTACTCCACCTGCCTCCAGTGTCCAAAAGGCTGGGCTGGTCAGGACCAGGGGGAAGACAGAAGACATACACGTGGAAATATATATATAAAAAAAGCAAGCTTTGAACTCTCTGCCACCATGTAAACTGGGATAAATTAATGATGCACCCGCAGTTTTTACCTGGGCTCCCCTCACAGCTGACTGCTTGGCTTCTCACCCTCATCGCTGCTGGGATGCAGAGATATGCTGCCAAAATAAACTCCAGCCTCCCTGACCGGCTCACCGATTTCACTTGCCGGTGGTTTTACCTTGAAAGTGCTCCACATGATTATTCCATTTCTTAAAATTATCCATTGAGTGAATCCTCAGATACTAAAGGTAATGAAGGGTGTCATTACATCACAAAGATAATTGTCAGGCCTTAAATCTCCCAGAAAGTGTCTCTTGGTGGGTAATTGTGTTGTAAAATTAGAGTCTTACTTTTGGACACACTTAATCATGCCCTCCTTCGAGGTGTTGGATTTGGCTGTGACTTCTGCTTTTAAGATGTAATTCTGGCTTGATAGGATTGTAGGTTGAATGGCTCATTTCAATGAAATTCCACTTCTGAAGTGAGGAAATGATTCTCTTCTGATATTGCTGAGATATGAAATAGATTCTTCAACATCTACAAGTTCACTACACATTGTTCTTTTGTTTCCCACTGGCCTAGTTACACAAATTAATGGGCATACATAAACGTACCTGACTTGGAGTCAGCTGACTTATTACAGTTAGTTAATCATTCAGAATTTCTTTCCAGGCATTAAGCTCAACAGCACTATGAAGCACGAGCCAGGAGATTATTAGCTTAGCATAAAGCCTTAAAGCAAGAGAAAACAGATCTGCAATGACAGTTGTGATTTTACAGGGAGTTGTATCCTATGAGTCGTATTGACACAGATATGTAGCAATCAGATGCAGATAGATAACTGTATTTCAAAAATAAATTACAGCATGCTTGCCCTAAAGCCACAAATGATCATTTTAAAAATTGTTGCATATAGTTTTAAAAATAAATAGAGTGATGGTGGCTCACAAAACATCTTATGTGGAGTAAACACTTAAACACAGGATCCAAGAACGCTGTTCTAAGAGGACTAATAGATGGGATGAATGGATGGATTATTCTTTTTTATACATGAAAGGAGGTTGGCATCAAAAATAACAGTCCAAAATAGAATGTCAGCAGTGAACCAAGACAAATAAATTGAATCCATTTGCCTCTCCTTTAACTTACTACATTAACAGATCCTCCGTATATCTTGGTGTTTTGACCATCTCCATGTTTACTAAATGCAGTAATCTATGCAAAATGAAACAACAGTGACAGTTAAAACATTCAGAACAGCCACAAAATACATATATCCATACAATCTAAACCAT
>OMNN01026528.1:0-10203 GCA_900302755.1 Chromis chromis
GACTATTGTACAGAAAAACGCTTAAGATAAATTATAAACAGCAAATAAACGTAACAGATCAGAAATAACAACCATAAATACACATAAAACCAAGAGGGAGACAATCTGATACCAAACACGATGTAGATGTTCCACAGGTATTGACGTTAACAAACCCTTTAATGAATCAGTCGTCTGTGTGGCCGCGGTCAGAAAATAATCACCCGTCTCAGTAAAATAGAACTTAAACCCAGAAGCTGTACAACTGGAAAGTAAATGTTTTAAAAGGCAGCGGCTCACATCAATAATGTACGGAGCCCCTAAACTCCCAATAAGTGGTCTTTTAATCCTGTGCGCACTGGATAAAAAATACCACTTTTGGGGACTTTAGGGGCTCCGTAATAATGTCACGTCAGTTAATCGATTTTTAAACAAGTTTTAATGTCTTCAACATTTGTATTGTTAGCTACTGGAGTGAGCTCTAACACTTATGTAAAACTAATCCTCCGCCGCTTCTCCTCCGTCAGCTGTGATCAGTTAAAACTCCAGCTGTTGATCGAACTGTCACCGCCGCGCAATGCATCCTGGTCTATTTGGGTCTATGAAGGATGCTCCGATGCATCCTTCATTTTCGTGAAAAGAAGACCGAATTTTCGGCCGCATTTGAAGTAGTCTTAATTTAAATGAAATGGGACAGCCTTCATCGCTCCGTTGTGACGTGGCCGAAATATGCGGCCTTTTAGGCTGCAGCCCTTGAATTGGGACACAGCTAATTTGCTATTCTCTTCTCAGACAGGACATGACACCTGACCATGTAAAGGAAGAAAACTAGTATCCCACTTTTTTGTTGCGCCCTCTGGTGGAGAAGATAATTGCAATGTGACAACTTACCCATGTGACAACAAGCCCCGGTCTCCCCTATTTGTGCAGCCCAGTTTCATACGAAAATATTTCAGGAGGCCTGATTTCCCCGCATTGAGCTTTCTTTTGCCTATGGAGCAGAATCTGCAAATATGTATTTAGATTTAAGTTTTCACGCAAAATCTAAATTCTATATTTTTTATCAATATGTCCACAATACCTTTAAAATACTGTACTAACTTATGTGTCAGTCACACTTGCAAATGTAACATTTTGATCAAAAATCTCTACAATAAAAAATTTGCACCAGTACATGGATATCTCAAAAACATTCATCATGTCTTCTTAGCTACTAGACAGACCCGACTCCAAGGTTCATGGTCCAAGGAGGACCATGAACAGGGACGAAGGGGGGCTATATGCTCTCACACGCCTGGGACTCCCTGTTACAAAAGAAGTAGTCAGCGGGGGATGCGACACACCTGGTTGGGGTCGGGTCTGTTGGGTTCGCCACGGCGCACCAATCTTGGTGTGGGCATGGCTGGCCCGGTGGATCTGACAGCGCGGCTGGGCGTGTCGCAGATGCCGGCTGTCAAGATCTGCCGGCTGACACGTCACACGCTGTCAGTGACACTTCTGAGGAAGGCAAGAGCGTTTGCCGAAACTGTCAAGTAAAGTAAAGGTAAAGAGAAACATCTACTCTTTTTTTTTCACTGCTGATGTCTGAACAGAGAACCATAACAAGTTAATAGCTAAGAAGACATGATGAATGTTTTTGAGAGCTTACAAAAAGTGACGTGGAGTTTGCATGGCAGCCATCACAACAGCAGGCATTTGATAAGCTCAAGCATCTATGCACTCATCACCCTGTACTAAAGTTCTATGACGTGTCCATAGAACCATAGAAACCAGTGGAAATCTATTGTGATGCCAGCAGCACTGGACTGGGAGCTGTGCTGGTACAAGACGACCAGCCTGTGGCCTTCTCGTCCAGATCTATGACTGAGGCAGAGACGCGCTACGCACAGATTGAGAAGGAAATGCTCTCCATCGTCCGCGCCTGCACCAAGTTTCACCACTACATATTTGGGAAACATGTCACAGTATTCAATGATCACAAACCACTTGAGGACATTTACAAGAAACCATTGCTGTCTACTCCAATGCGCATCCAGAGAATGCGTTTGCGACTTCAGTGGTACGACATCTCTGTCAAGTACAGGAGAGGTAAAGACATGGAGCTTCCAGACACACTGTCCAGAGCACAACTGGCAGTCAAAATACCAGAAGCAGGTACATTAGAGTGTGTGTCTATGCTTAGCTTCCTGTCTGTGAGTGATGACAAATATGCTGAGTTACAGGAACGCACTAAAGACGAGTTGAGCATTCTCCTGCAGGTTATTCAGCAAGGCTGGCCAGACCACAGGAGGGAAGTACCCATAACTGTTCAATCATACTGGGACTCAAGAAGCCAACTAGCAGTAGATGGAGTTGTCTACAAAGGGATGAGGATTGTAATTCCCCCCACTATGAGAAAACACATGCTAAACCTCATACATCAGTCTCACCTGGGAATGGTAAAAAGCAAGCAGCGCGCACATGAAGTGTCATATTGGTATGAGTGCAGAGATCGAAAACATGATCAGAAACTGTGTTAGGTGTGCTGAACTTCAAAACAGACTTCCCAAACTGCCGCTAATGCCAACAGAGACGCCTGAACTCCCATTTGAAGTAGTAGCTTCTGATCTGTTTGAGTTTGAGGACAAGCAGTACATACTATTAGTGGACTATTACTCTAAGTACATTGAAGTTGATAGGCTAAAAGATCAAAGCAGCCGCACAACTATAGAGACGCTGAAAGCTCAGTTCAGCAGGCATGGCATCCCTGCCATTCTGCGAACAGACAATGGCCCACAGTAAGCGTCGGAGGAGTTCAAGGAGTTCTTTGAGAGCTACGGCATCCAGCACAAAACATCTTCACCTCACACACCGCACTCTAATGGTGAAGCAGAGCGGGCAGTGCAAACAGTTAAGAGAATGTGGGGCAAAGCACTGGACAAATATCTTGCACTGTTAGACTACAGGACAACACCCCTAGAGTCAGTTGGCCTGTCACCCACTCAGCTGCTTATGGGCAGGAGGCCACGCAACAAACTGCCTACTGCTCGTGCACTACTCAAACCCATGAACTATGACCCCCTCCAAGTTAAACATACTGGACAAGACCAAGTGCACTCAGAAACTGTACCATGACAGGAGAGCAGCACGTCCCCGCCAGGATCTACAACCCGGAGAAGAAGTCAGGATGGCACCGTATCCTGGTAACCGGAAGTGGACCCCTGCAGTTGTCGTACAGCCACACAGCGCTCCCCGGTCCTATGTGGTGGACAGTGGAGGCAAGCTGTATTGCCGCAATAGTCAACATCTCCGTACCAGCACTGCAACTGCCAACCAGTCACATCACATCCCGAGTGATGAGGAACCCTGGCATGATCCACAGCAGACACCAGCAACCGAGGTGCAGCAACCCACTGCCCCTTATGAGCCACCCTCTTCACCCCTCGTGATGCCAAGGTGCTCACAAACCCAAGCAGGTGAACTCTATCGAACCAGACGTGGAAGAGCAGTGAAACCCCCAGACAAACTGAACTTATGAACTGTTCACATCTGAATGCAGTTTGTAGTCAGGGGCAGGCGTGGACCATACGCCTGACGGAAGTGATGTGCTGGTAACCTCTCCTTCTTAGATTAGTTTAGTTATGAAAAAAGAAAAAAGAAAAAAAAAGAGAAAGAAAAAACAAAGAAAGAAAGAAATGTTTATTGTTCATATAAACTTAAAATGTTCATAGTATAAGCTAAACTAAAGGAAAAGAGAAGACCTTTTCATAAGAAAAAAAAAGTAATAAGTTGCTATTGTACTGTTCAAGAGCTAAGCAATAACATGGGATAGCTATTACAACATTCTTCTCAGATTGTTTTTTTATTACTGAGAAAGGGGAATGTAATGTATGCACGATTGTGAAAAGTCGCACTGGTCTCTTATGTCCCTTGCCGCTACCCGTACTTCCGGGTATTCAATAAACGCAGCTAAGAGCTATGCCGGTCTCCTCCGTGTCTCCTCGTACTTATAACAAGTAAGTACATTACATAAATGGTATGGGCACACGCGGTTTTCCGGTCATGTGAACAGTATTATTTTACTTTTTTCCTTTAAAGATTATTTCTTTGTTGAATGAGGGGTTATTGTGGGAGAGCCCAATCCTGTCTGCAACTGATAAATTGTACTTACACAAAGCGGGTATAAGTTGTGCTGAAACTGGCTGCTTAGAGCACCAAATGATGTTTGTTAAAATATTTTGTATTTTGTGTGTAAAAGGTTACGCCCAGTAGGAGGGGCTATGACTATAAAATAGGCCACTCTGGGCCTGATGGAGGAGTTGGAGTTTGGTGGAGAAGGAGATAGGTCTGTGTATTTTTGTATGCTGCCTGAGTTGTTGAAGAACTCTTTTGTGTATAGTTTTGTAAATTTGTATATAGAGTTTTTCTTTTCTTTGCTTATTTTTTACATTGGGTTTTTTTTGCACTTTGTAAATAGTCTGTTTTCACTGCTGCACTTTTTGGAGAGGCCTGAACAAATAAATTTCAGAAAAACCACCACAGCTGACGACTACGCCATTTTTTTCTCCCAGTTTGGGAGGGTTGTTGGGTGAACCCTGCGACACTCATGGAGCAGCTCTTGTTGGGAACCTGTTTTTCAGTTTGTAGTGTCGAGAAAGTTTTGGGATTTGGTGTTGCAAACTTGTCATGATAAGGTAGCTGGGCATCCAGGGGTAAAGAAAACATATGACCGAGTGTTGCAGTACTGTTTATGGCCTCGTCTGAAGCGTGACATCAAAACGTGTCGCACATGTCAGTTGACCGGCAAGCCAAACCAGTCAATCAGACCGGCTGCACTTTGTCCAATTCCAGTGCTTGAGCAGCCGTTTGAGCATTTGATTATTGACTGTGTCGGGCCACTGCCTCATTCAAAACTGGGTCATAATTATTTTCTGACTGTCATGTGCCAAGTAACCAGGTATCCAGCAGCATTTCCACGCAGAACTATAACAACTAAGTCAGTGGTAAAAGCTTTGACACAATTTATTTCGGTGTTTGGAATCCCAAAAATTATTCAGAGCAATCAAGGCTCCAATTTCACATCCCGTATGTTTGCAGAAATCCTCCAAAGGCTTCACATTAAACATAGTAAAGCTTCGGCTTATCATGCAAGGCGCCCTGGAGCGTTTCCATCAAACACTTAAATCTTTACTGCGCTCTTATTGTACTGAGTTGAGGTGTGACTGGGAGGAGGGGTTGCCGTGGCTCCTGTTGCCAGCCAGAGAAGTGGTTCAGGAGAGCACAGGTTTTAGCCCCAATGATTTGGTGTTTGGTCACAAGGTGACTATGTCAATGGCTTCAGACATAGGCTGGTTCGGGCAGTTGAAAGTGCAAAAGAGAAGTTGGTAAAATCTCAGCACAAAATGAAAACTCTGTATGACAGACGTGCAGAGCCTAAGCAGTTTCAGGCTGGTGAACAGGTTTTGCTTTTACAGCCTATTGTGACTTTTCCCTTTGAGGCAAAATTCTCAGGCCCATACACTGTAGTGCGGCAAGTGTCAGACCTGAATTATATCATTGCCACTCCAAACTCTAGGAAAGCCACTAGACTGTGTCATGTGAACTCGTTGAAACCCTTTTACACACGTCAGACAGTGGGAAAACAGGAAACTGGGAGTGGGATGGTTAATGCTTCTGTGTGTACATCTGCAGTTGCTCTGAGTTCATCTCCAGCAGTTAGTCTGGAGGACAGTTCAACTCCGGATGTGGTTTTACAAGGGCGGTTAAAAAATTCAGAGTCGCTAGAAAGGTTGGATTGCATTTTGGCAAATTTGGATGATAAGATAAGAGCTGAGTTGATAGGCCTCATTAAAAGCTATCCTGCCCTGTTTTCAGATGTACCTTTGCGCACCCATCTTATTGAGCATGATGTAGATGTGGGTGACGCAGCACCAATAAAGCAGCGTTTTTATCGGGTTTCATCAGATAAACGCAAGCATTTAGACAAAGAGGTTCAATATATTTTGGACAATCATATTGCTGAGCCGTGTGTTTCCAGTTGGGCAATGCCGTGTCTGTTTAATCCTGCCGCCAGATACTTCAGTCAATAAGCCAGACAAAACTTTTAGACCATGTACTGACTTTTGTAAAGTTAATAACGTTACTAAGCCAGATGTGGTTGATGATGTCGTAATTTACAGTGATACATGGTCTGAACACATTCGGCGCGTTCGAGCATTGTTTTACACTGGTGGTACCGCACAGATTAGAAAAGACTTCTAACACAGATTAGAAAAGAGATTATTCTATCAACATTTATCACAAAGATTGGACAAAAATTAAAGTGATATCCAGCTGTCGCTTTAGAAATAAGTGGCAGCATTGATCAGTAAAATAAATATATTTAACAATTTTCAGTTTAAGTTTTCTTCCAGCATTATTTGAAGTAACAGCGTTACTACTTTCATATTTTTTACATTCCTTGTAGCTCTACATTAAAACAGCCTGTTGACCAAAGTAGGTGGGAAACCATGGGTGCATTTTGTGCAGAAGAAGAGTCACGTGACGCTTTAAACGCCCCTTTCATGTTTTCAGAGTTTGAAGCAGAGAGTCTGAATTGACAAAGTTGAGAACCACCTTCGTGATACCTGTCATCTCTCACTGGGGCTTTAGATTTTGTCGAGCCGACAAAAGCTGTACTACAAGCAAATCTGACACAGCTGGGCTTTCTTTGTGTAAGTCGGCTCGACAAAAACCTAAGTCCCAGTCAGAGATAACAGGTATCACAAAGGTAGTTATAAACTTTCTTTGTTTAACTCAGACTTTCTGTTTCAAACTCTGTGTGCGTTCACACAAAAGGGGGCATTTGATGCATTATGTGACTCTTCTTCCACACAAAATAAAACGATTGTGTGCAGCTGCTTCAGTCAACAGGCCATTTTAATGGAAAAGAACAAGGAATATAAAAACTTAAACGCTGCAACTGCAAATGATGCAAGACAGGAATGCTGGTAGACAACTTGTAAATGTGTTAATATATTATTTTACCGATAAAAGCAGCTGTTTATTTCTCCACGTAATAGCTCTTAAACTTTAAACTTCATATATTTAAACATGGTATTGCATTGAAGTGCATTCAGGTCTGACACTGTCCCATAATGCAGGATGTTACTTTAATTTTTAGCCCAATCAATGTGAAATCAATGTTACTGCTTGAATATTCTCTGGGATTAGTAATGTACAGCTCAACAGGTTTACAGATAAAACATATTTCCTCAGCTGAAGATCTGTATCACCCATAGAGAATCATTGTAAATGATTTGTTTGAAGTGACACTTCTTACAGCTAATTTAAATCCGAAAATCTGAACATAACCAGCTCCGGACCAGGTTAGCTCCACAACATAAATTACCATGGTAATCTAGCAGGTTAAAAGAGTCACATTCGTGACACTGAAAACTCGGCTCAACATACCTCACTAACCTACTAATCTCGCTTCTGGAGAAGGTTATGTTCAGAGTTACAGAACGCCTCCCTTTACGTAAATCGCTTTCTTACAATTCTCTATAAATGATTCAGATTCTCAGCTGAGGGAATATGTTGTATCTGCAAATGTGTTGATCTGTACGTTATTAATACCATTGCATAAAGCCGTGTAGTTACAGTATCGCAAACTATACACATTGGATTGCCACAGAACCTGACGTGTTCAGCTGGTGAGGCAGAAGTCACGTTAATATCTCCATGTTTGGTCCTGATTCAAGATTCAAGAGGTTTATTGTCATATGCACAGAAACTAGACAGTTACACTGTACAATGAAATTCTTATTTTGCTAATCCTCCTTAACCAAATGTCCACAATGTATAAAAATGTATATAAAAAAAAACTAAACTAAAGCAATTACTAAATAAATAAGCAGACTTAAACTGAGCAGCAGATTTGCTGTCAAGTCGGTTTACATTGCTGGTAGAACACAGATTAGAATATTGATTAGTCTATTGGTATTTATTACAGAGAATATTCAATCAATAACATTAAGTTCACTTCGATTTGGCCAAAATTGAAAGTGATATCCTGCATTATGGGACTGTAAAGTTTAACAGCTATATGTGCAGCTGTCAGTTAGAAATTAGCAGCTCCATTGAGAGTGGTAAAATTTATTTATTAATATATAGCTACCCGTTATCCTGACTGGGGCTTTCATGACTTAAACAAATAAAGCCTGGCTATATGTAGAACTTTGGAAAATGTGTTGTTTGTTTTTTTATATATCATGACAGGAATCTCGGCCACAATTAGACACAAACTGTATACTCAAGATATCGTTCACGTGTTCTATACTTGTATCAATAAACTTCTTCAAACTTACTCGTAACTTTTTCTCACTGGGCTCTGGCAGGGGTGTAGGAACCTCCTCCCGTCTCGCCGCGTCCGCCTGGTGACAGATGACGCACATGATAACGAAAGCAATATTTTAGAGTGACAAAAGGAAGAGCCAATCCCTGCCCGAAAACCGACTGCATTCGTGAATTCACCAATGGCAGTGTACAGAAGCGATCCAAGAAAACAATTGTTGAAGTTACCAGGCTTGTTTTGGTGAACTACCGAGGCCAACATTTTGCTAACAATGCGACGGTTAATTAACAGTTCAGTTGTGAAGAAATAGTAGTATCTAATAATTTTGGCAATGGGGTCACCGAAGCTCAACGTTGGACAAGAAAGTTCTGCGACGGCGGCCACACTCGCAGAGGTAACATCTAACTTGACATTTGTCGACATTCTTAAACAGTTTGGCAAAGAACGTGTCGTTAGTGAGCTACAATACCCTAGGTAGTCAGTTGGCTAAACCGTATTAGCCCCGTTTTGACTGGCCAAGTAATTAAACAGATTCCTGGCTGGTGGCTACAAGCCTGTGGTTTATTTTGAAGTTCGCAGAACTGACGAAACAGCAAGTTAGGCCAAGCAGGAATGGGGACTATCACTCGCTTTGTTTTCTGTTTATCGCCAAAAATGCTAAAGATTATCTGGTTTCCTTACGTTATTTCAGTCAGAATTTGTGATCCTGTCTATCTTTGTTTGGCTATAGGTATCAACCGACAAAAGGTGACCATAGTATTTAGTTATACCCTGGTAAAATTACCGACATTCCTAATCAGGTCACCGAATATTGTGTAAAGTTAGTGTGGGGAAAAGATAATGAACAGTATTGTTGCTGTCAGTACGGTAAAGAAGTGTCTATTCACCACTCATCTAGGATTAGTAGGGTCAAACCCATGCTGATGTTTTAGGCTAGGACAGGGGACAAGTAGGTCTGTAAGTAATCAAAACTGGAAAACACTCATGAATGACAATAACACTGTGTAGTCTAATGATAACAGTTAGTTAGCTGTATTATGTATTGAGGGGGGGGCTCAATCTGTAGGCTTCACCTCTACTTGCAGAGTATTATGCTTTGCCTCGGATATATATGGTAGTGTAATGTGTCAGCACATCTACAGCAGTGGCTGCCTGCATTACATAGTTCCAATGAGGTCAAAGTGATAGAGCAGTGTTGAGCAACATTTGGCATCTGGCTCCAGACGCTCTGTTCGAAAGAACATTCTGAAGTAAGGAATTTAATGACTGTAAGGTAATGTTTGTAATAAATACAAAACTGTTGTGGTTAAGTAAGATGTTAAATATTTTTTGTGGCCACTGTGTTATTGGTGTCATGATACTAAATTTTATGTAATCTGCTGAGGCTTACAAAAAACATCCAACTATTTTCTAATGTTTGCAATGCAATGAAGTATTGTGGTAAAAAGAAGAAAAGTTGTGTTGCTGTTGTTGTGTCACAGAGTAGTATGTTTGTGTATTTACAGGCCAAGTTGGTGTGCCAGGGAATAAACAACCAGAGCTACATCTGTGAATCGGGTCACTGCTGTGGAGAGACGCAGTGCTGCAGCTACTATTATGAACTGTGGTGTGAGTTACCCACCTGTTCTTTATTCAGTCTAAATGTTTGAATGGTCACTGTTAAAGCTACTTATTAAATGACATAAAACAGGAGTACATAAAGTTAGGCGCACTTTGATGTGTCAATAAATCATACTACATGGGATCAAAAATGGGCATCTTTTAATTAGACTTTTAAAGTAAAGGAAGTCTGAACTGCAGCAAACCAAGGAGGCAGAATGAGAACCTGATGATCGATAAGGGGTGGGAATGATACAATTTAGGCGAGTAGAGCCGGGCCCTGTATATACTGTATCTCCAAATCTCTAGTT